>JAVXUO010001755.1:0-95912 GCA_033065855.1 Escallonia rubra | reverse complement strand
TACTAAACACTTGGAATTACGATTGCTATTGAGATTAATGCGTTTGTGAATTTACATGCAAGACACTGCTACTGGACATGCCAAGCCGGATCCAGGTCAGGGTGCCCCAGTGCACGAGGACAATCAGCATGATCCAAATTCAGAACTCGGCAACCCCTGAGCCCCCTTTCGTGCCCTCCCGACTTGTACTCCTCCTCCTCCCGTTCCCTCCTGGCATGTACTCCCCTCCCTTACTCTATTGTATCCGGCTATATGTACATTTTATTTTTCGATTAAAGTATACATTTTTTAAAGTTATCTAGTTGTATATTGTGTTTGGTTTAGGGCTAAATAATTGCTGATGGATCAACAATTATTTATGTTAGGCCCCGATCTTAATTAGCTACTAATCATTTTATTAACTTTAAACATATTTAAATTTGATTAAAATATTAAGATTGTTTTGTATTATTTGTCTACATAAAATGAATATTAAAATTAAGTTGTGGGTCCAAAATGTAATTATGTAAAACTTTGGGGGTTAAAAAGTAATTATGCAAAATCTTGGGGCCAATATGCAAATATGAAAAGTTGGTATTAGTGGCATGCCATGTGTTGCCTTAGGATTAATTATTTGGTGGTGAGTAAGCAAAAGAAACTAATAAAAAAATGGAAAGAAGCCTAAGTGGATAATTTAGAAATAAAAGAGAAGGTGGGATTGCAAGACCTAGTCTCGGTCAAAATAGAACAAAGAGAAGAAAAAGAGAGAAAGAAAAGAAAGGAGGGAAAGGGAGGAAGAGAAGAAGAGAAGAAGAAAAGAAGAAAAGGAAGAACAAAGGAGAGAATCTTCTTATATTGGCTTGGCCTAAAATTCTTTAAGGTAGGTTATCTTGTTCTTTTAGGTTTTAAAGCATGTTAGAGAATTATTATGAGTAGTAGTAAAATATTTATACATATTTGCCTGAAATGATTCAAGGAGATGTGTGTTCATGTATGCTGAAAACTACAAAACAGTCATGGAATTAGGGTACTTTTTGGTGCTTAGAAAGGTATACTTTTAGTTGATATATGGACCTGGTTATTTTATATGTTATACTAGTACATGTATAGAGTATACATACCAAATTTCAGATTATTTCAAGTACTATTGCTATGGTTTAAAATTCGTGGCTTGGAACCTATCTTGTGAAACTGTTGCTAGGCAGATTCTAAAGTTTGTCTTTTAAAGGGCTTAATATGATATTAAAACAATATTTTCGTGTCAAGTAAAATACTGGGATGTAGCTCTTTAAGTCTAGTTTTCATAAATATATAGTTTGACTGTAGAATCCTTGTAATTAAATTGTTATGATTTTCGGAGTACAGACTACTCCTGCTGCCATTTTAAATACTGGGCAGATTAGGTTACATGTTTGGCATGTATTGTTGATAATACGGTAAATATGACTCGACAGGGGATTAAACCTCTTTTGAGGTACTTGATGACATTCATGTTGACGTATGTACATGATTATGCATATCACGTGAAGGAGGAGGAAAAAAGTGAGTTGAGGGTGTCATTTGCCGGGGTTGGAAGTTATCCGGCCAGGGTTCTCGTTCTCGTTCATGTCTTGATAGTGCGCACTAGCTATGCGTACTAATTCTCGAAAGGAATTATTGGCGTGCCTGTGATGACGTTGGACTTCTTCTATCGAACCCGCTACATCAGTTGGTTGCGATACGAAAAGTCTCTCGCACTCAGGGAAGGTTGGCTCGTGCATGAGGGGCATATTTGCATATTGATATTCTCGTACTTGGCTTATATTTGTCTTGAACTTTTTTGTACTGCTTGGTTATTCTTGACGAGATCAAGTTAATATTTAGGTCTTGCTTGTCATTCTCGTGTATGTTCTACAAGATTTAAAATCTTGCTCGATATGTTATTCTCGTTTCTTTTGAAGGCAAGTGTGAGCAGATGCTTGCATGTGTTACTCGATATGTTAAATTATTCTTAAGTGCGCGTAGGTATCATCTGTTCAAGTGACTTGCATGTTCATACTAACTATACATAATATATATGATCAAGTCATGTTTAGACTTAAAAGCACCGGATACCCTACTGAGCCATTAGGCTGACCCATTCCCGATACTTTTTTCTAGGTTCGGAGTCGAAGTATTTTCCAAGGGACGAAGAGGATTATCTCGGGGAGACTCAAGAGTATTACGCTGGGTGAGCAACGTTTAGTTGTTCTTCTTTTATTTTGGGGTGTAGTACTTGTATAGAAGAGAGGTAGTCTGTAATATAATGTTATGTTCAGTCTTTCCACTTATAGACGACTGTAACGTTTAAGTATGCTTCCGCTGTTTCTTTTGAGGTTGTAGTAAAGCTCTGTTTATCCTTGATGTATATGTATTAACTAGCCTGTTTAGCGTTGCGCCCCTTCCGGGGGGCGTGACATTTAATTTTATCAGAGCTGTAGTTGCTTGGAAGCCAGGCTAAGATCTTCGGAATTAATTAGTTTCTTTAATTTGAAATTCGGTATGGCCTAAACATATTTTTTTCACCTGTTCAGGTGTTATATATGGCGGGCCAGAGAGAGGAAAGTATTGTGGGGCAGGGTACACAAGAAACTGATCCTAATTTACGGGAGATAATTGGATTAGTTGGACGTATAACTAATGCCCTAGAATCTTCACAAAATAATCAGCAACACAGTCAGGTTGGCGAGAGTTCTCAGGTGAGGTACGCTATAGCTACTGATGATCTGACCTTACTTGAAAGATTTGTTAAGCTTAAGCCTACTGTATTTGCGGGTGGCGCTAATTCAGATGAGGCAGAGGAATGGATAAGCAATAAGGAGAAACTATTTGAGAGAATGCAATTAACTCCTTCACAGAAAGTTTCTTTGGCTACTTTTTATTTGAGTGAGGATGCGGGATTTTGGAGGAAGACGATTGATGCGAAGTGGACTGCCGGTAATGTGATAAGAACTTGGGATTTGTTTATTTCTGAGTTTAATAACAAGTATATTCCGGCAAGTGTTAGAAGAGATAGGGAATTGGCTTTCCTACAACTTGAACAGAAAAACAAGACTGTACAAGAATATGAAAAGGAATTTACTGCTTTAGCTCGACATGCTTCTTATTTGGTTGTGGGTGGTGATAGGAAAGCTAGAAAGTTTGAGACTGGCTTGAATCCTGACATACTGGAAGCTATAACACCTCTTAATATCTCTGATTATCACGAGATTGTAGATCGGGCACTTAATATTGAGAGGACTTTGAGGTTTACACGGGCAAAGAGGGCACATATGAGTTTATCTAGGCCCCCCCAGTGCCACAGTGGCAGGCAGGAAGATTTCCTTCAACATCTGGTGATAGGAAATTTCTAAGAACAGATATGAGGAGTATGGCGTATACACCTGGACCTCAGACACAGGGATTTATGCCCCGACCATTTATAACCGGACCACGACCTCAGCCTAGGCCTGGAGTAAGGCCTACTCAGTATATACCACCTCAACAACAGCTTGTACAAGCAGTTAGTCGATACTGCACATTTTGTGGTATGACTGGGCATACAAAAGAGGTTTGTAGGAAGAGAAAGGGGACATGTTTTGCATGTGGGACACATGGGCATCATATGAGGGATTGTCCTAAGAATAAAGGATATGTGGCTATTACTGCTGGGGACACATCTGGTACTAGTATTAGTACCGGTAGAAGGGTGAATAAACCGACGATAAAGGCTAGAGCATTTGCACTGGGATAGGATGAAGTATAGGGATCGCCTGCAGTTGTTGGAGGTACTGTTCTAATTTCTGGTACTTTGGCTAGAGTATTGATTGATCCTGGCTCTACACATTCATATGTCGCATCACATTTCTTACATCATTTGCCTATGCTGTCGGAGTCTTTACCTTTTGTGGTCAAAGTCAGTACCCCTGTGGGTGATTCTTTATATACAGATAGAGTGTACAAAGCCTGTGAGATTAACATGAATTACCATGTACTCCATGCTAATTTGATTGCACTGCCTATGCGGGAGTTGGATGTTATTTTGGGTATGGATTGGTTATCCCACAATCATGCTAGTGTTGACTGTTTTGCCAAGACTGTTACGTTTACTTTACCTGATCAGTCGGTATTCATGTACATGGGTGATAAAAGTCCAACTGTTGTCCCTATTATTTCTGCCTTACGTGCTCAAAAGTTACTTGATAAGGGTTGTGTGGGATATATTGTGTATGCTATTGACTGTTCAAAGACAGTGACTAGGCTGGAGGACATCCCTATTGTTCAAGAATATTCAGATGTATTTTCTCAGGACTTGATTACTCTACCACCTGATAGGGAGATAGAATTTGTTATTGAACTTATTCCAGGCACTGCACCTATATCTAAAGCTCCCTACAGAATGGCTCCTGCTGAGTTGAAAGAGTTAAAGGTGCAATTACAAGATTTACTTGATAAATGTTTTATTAGACCAAGTACTTCACCTTGGGGTTCGCCTGTCTTATTTGTTAAGAAAAAGGATGGTACCTTACGTTTATGTATCGACTACAGACAGTTAAATCAGGTAACCATAAAGAATAAATATCCATTACCCCATATCGAGGATTTGCTTGATCAATTGCAAGGAGCTAAGATATTTTTCAAATTGGATTTGAGGTCAGGTTATCATCAGTTAAAGGTGAGGGAGGAGGATGTCCCTAAGACTGCTTTCAGGACTAGGTATGGTCATTACGGATTTTTAGTTATGCCATTTGAGGTTACTAATGCACCCGCAGCGTTTATGGATTTGATGAATCGCATATTCAAACCATACTTGGATAGTTTTGTGGTAGTCTTTATTGATGATATTTTGGTTTATTCTCGGGATACCCAACAACATGCTCAGCATCTTAGACTTGTTTTGCAAACCTTACGGGATAAAAAGTTGTATGCCAAATTTGAAAAGTGTATGTTTTGGTTGGAACAAGTTGCTTTTCTGGGGCATATAATATCAGGTGCAGGAATATCAGTGGATCCGGCTAAGATTGAGGCTATACAAAGTTGGAAAACGCCTTCAACAGTATCAGAGGTACGTAGTTTTTTGGGGTTAGCCGGATATTACCGTAGATTTGTTGAGGGATTTTTCTAAAATTGCTGGTCCATTATCCCGTTTGACTCAGAAGAAAGTAACTTTTATTTGAGATGATAAATGTGAGAATAGTTTTCAAGACTTGAAACATAGATTGGTGAGTGCACCTATTTTGGTTCTGCCTAATGGGAATGATGATTTTGTAATATACAGTGATGCATCTCACAAAGGTTTGGGTTGTGTGCTTATGCAAAGGGGTAAGGTAATCGCTTATGCATCACGTAAATTGAAGCCATATGAAGAGATTTATCCTACCCATGATCTAGAGTTAGCAGCTATTGTTTTTGCCTTGCATAAGTGGAGACATTATCTGTGTGGAACAGTATTTGAAGTCTACACCGATCATAAGAGTTTGAAATATTTATTTTCACAGAAGGAATTGAATATGAGACAACGTAGATGGATGGAATTATTAAATGATTACAGTAGTTATATTTCATATCACCCAGGTAAGGCTAATGTGGTTGCTGATGCCTTAAGCCGAAAGAATATGATTGCTAGTTTAATGCTTAAGGAATGGCATATGTTAATTGATGTGGGTGATTGGAGGCCGCACGCCACTAGGACGGGATTTCTATTTGCTAATATTAAAGTTTGGACAGCATTAATGCAATTGATACGGGAAGTTCAGGGAAAGGACCCAGAGTTGCTAAAAATTAGAACGGAGGTGGAGCAAGGGTTGCAGCCTGAATTTTCATTATCTTCGGAAGATATATTGAGATTTAGAGATCGTGTTTATGTACCAAGTGATGCCGAGGTTAAACAGGAGATTTTGAAAGAAGCACATCAGAGTAAGTACAGTATTCATCCGGGTAGCACTAAAATGTACAGAGATTTGAAATCACATTATTGGTGGAATGGTATGAAAGGTGATATAGCCAAATTTGTTTCCAAGTGACTGACAGGTCAGCTGGTAAAGGCAGAACATCAAAAGCCGGGTGGTTATTTACAGCCTCTATCTATTCCTGAGTGGAAATGGGAGCACATAACCATGGACTTTGTGACAGGATTTCTGCGGACACGAGACGAAAATGATGCAATTTGGGTAATAGTAGACCGTCTTACTAAGTCTGCACATTTTCTTACTCTGAATATGAAATATTCCATGGAAAGACTAGCTAAGCTATATATCGATGAGATAGTTCGTTTGCATGGAGTTCCAATTAGTATTGTTTCTGACAGGGATCCACATTTTACTTCTCGATTTTGGCAAGCTTTTCAGAAGGCTATGGGTACACAGTTGGCCTTGAGTACAGCCTTTCACCCTCAGATAGATGGTTAGAGTGAGCGTACCATACAAACCTTAGAGGATATGTTAAGAGCTTGTATAATAGACTTGAAAGGTAGTTGGGATTCACATTTACCACTCGTTGAATTCTCTTATAATAACAGCTACCATTCTAGTATTAAAATGGCTCCTTATGAGGCGTTATATGGAAGAAAATGCAGATCTCCAGTTTGTTGGTCAGAGGTTGGGGAAGGTAAGCTTATCAAATCTGACGTTATTCGTGAAACCACTGATAAGATACAATTAATTCAACAACGTATCCATACAGCACAGAGTAGACAAAAGAGTTATGCTGACACTCATCGACGTGGTTTGGAATTTTCAGTGGGCAACTTTGTTTTTATTAAGATTTCTCCAACGAAAGGGGTCATGAGATTTGGTAAGAAAGGTAAGCTATCTCCGAGGTTTGTTGGGCCTTATGAGATTTTGGAACGGGTTGGTGATCTAGCGTATCGGGTTGCTTTGCCGCCTTCATTATCTGGAGTACACAATGTCTTTCATGTATCTATGTTGCGTAAATATCAGCCAGATCCTTCACATGTGTTGCACGATCAGCCGGTTCACGTAGAAGCAGATATGTCTTACGTTGAGCAGCCGGTGGAGATTTTGGATCGTCGGGATCAGGTATTGAGGAATAAGGTGATTCCATTGGTTAAGGTCAAATGGCAATACCATGATATTGAAGAAGCTACCTGGGAGCGTGAAGATGAGATTAGGTCTAAGTACCCGCACTTGTTCACATGATCAGGTATGAATTTAGGGACTAAATTCTTTTAAGAAGGGGAGAGTGTGAGGCCCCGATCTTAATTAGCTACTAATCATTTTATTATGTTTAAACATATTTAAATTTGATTAAAATATTATGATTGTTTTATATTATTTGTCTACATAAAATGAATATTAAAATTAAGTTGTGGGTCCAAAATATAATTATGTAAAACTTTGGGGGTTAAAAAGTAATTATGCAAAACCTTGGGGCCAATATGCAAATATGAAAAGTTGGTATTAGTGGCATGCCATGTGTTGCCTTAGGATTAATTATTTGGTGGTGAGTAAGCAAAAGAAACTAATAAAAAAATGGAAAGAAGCCTAAGTGGATAATTTAGAAACAAAAGAGAAGGTGGGGTTGCAAGACCTAGTTTCGGTCAAAATAGAACAAAGAGAGAAAAAAGAGAGAAAGAAAAGAAAGGAGAGAAAGGGAGGAAGAGAAGAAGAGAAGAAGAGAAGAAGAGAAGAAGAAAAGGAAGAACAAATGAGAGAATCTTCTTGAATTGGCTTGGCCTAAAATTCTTTAAGGTAGGTTATCTTGTTCTTTTAGGTTTTAAAGCATGTTAGAGAATTATTATGAGTAGTAGTAAAATATTTATACATATTTTCTTGAAATGATTCAAGGAGATGTGTGTTCATGTATGCTGAAAACTACAAAACAGTCATGGAATTAGGGTACTTTTTGGTGCTTAGAAAGGTATACTTTTAGTTGATATATGGACCTGGTTATTTTATATGTTATACTAGTACATGTATAGAGTATACATACCAAATTTCAGATTATTTCAAGTACTATTGCTATGGTTTAAAATTCGTGGCTTGTGAAACTGTTGCTAGGCAGATTCTGAAGTTTGTCTTTTAAAGGGCTTAATGTGATATTAAAACAATATTTTCGTGTCAAGTAAAATACTGGGATGTAGCTCTTTAAGTCTAGTTTTCATAAATATATAGTTTGACTGTAGAGTCCTTGTAATTAAATTGTTATGATTTTCGGAGTACAGACTACGCCTGCTGCCATTTTAAATACTGGGCAGATTAGGTTACATGTTTGGCATGTATTGTTGATAATATGGTAAATATGACTCGACAGGGGATTAAACCTCTTTTGAGGTACTTGATGACATTCATGTTGACGTATGTACATGATTATGCATATCACGTGAAGGAGGAGGAAAAAAGTGAGTTGAGGGTGTTATTTGCCGGGGTTGGAAGTTATCCGGCCAGGGTTCTCATTCTCGTTCATGTCTTGATAGTGCGCACTAGCTATGCGTACTAATTCTCGAAAGGAATTATTGGCGTGCCTGTGATGACGTTGGACTTCTTCTATCGAATCCGCTACATCAGTTGGTTGCGATACGAAAAGTCTCTCGCACTCAGGGAAGGTTGGCTCGTGCATGAGGGGCATATTTGCATATTGATATTCTCGTACTTGGCTTATATTTGTCTTGAACTTTTTTGTACTGTTTGGTTATTCTTGACGAGATCAAGTTAATATTTAGGTCTTGCTTGTCATTCTCGTGTATGTTCTACAAGATTTAAAATCTTGCTCGATATGTTATTCTCGTTTCTTTTGAAGGCAAGTGTGAGCAGATGCTTGCATGTGTTACTCGATATGTTAAATTATTCTTAAGTGCGTAGGTATCATCTGTTCAAGTGACTTGCATGTTCATACTAACTATACATAATATATATGATCAAGTCATGTTTAGACTTAAAAGCACCGGATACCCTACTGAGCCATTAGGCTGACCCATTCCCGATACTTTTTTCTAGGTTCGGAATCGAAGTATTTTCCAAGGGACGAAGAGGATTATCTCGGGGAGACTCAAGAGTATTACGCTGGGTGAGCAACGTTTAGTTGTTCTTCTTTTATTTTGGGGTGTAGTACTTGTATAGAAGAGAGGTAGTCTGTAATATAATGTTATGTTCAGTCTTTCCACTTATAGACGACTGTAACATTTAAGTATGCTTCCGCTGTTTCTTTTGAGGTTGTAGTAAAGCTCTGTTTATCCTTGATGTATATGTATTAACTAGCCTGTTTAGCGTTGCGCCCCTTCCGGGGGGCGTGACAATTTAACCCTAACGTGCATTTGATGGATTGTGTCTTGTTGAGAACTTGAATTTGTAAATACAGGTTTGTGCAATAAAAAAATTAAAAAATAGTTTGACTTTTAGCGACGGATTTATTCCGTCGCTAAAGAATTTAAACAACGAAATAAATTCATCACCAAAAGGTAAACTTTTAGCGACAGAATTTCCGTCGCTTAAAGTTCACTTTTAGTGACGGAAGTTCTGTCACTATTCTTCCGTCGCTAAATATTTAACTTAAAAAATTATTTTGAAAAAAAAATTAAATTAAAATACAAAAAATATATTTAGCGACGGAATTTCCGTCGCTAATGTATAAATATGTCTGTCACTGAAAGTCCAATTTTAGGCTATGGATTTTGAAATTCCGTCACAAAACTTTTAGCGACGAGGTTTTATGGGAAGGACTTTTAGTAACGGGTTGTCCGTCGCTAAAAGCTTTCAGCGGCAGATATGGAGCTTTTAGCGACGGATCTCCCCGTCGCTAAAAGTCTTTTTTCTTGTAGTGAAACATCCACCCATATAGTCACACAGACTGCTCTTATACACACATACAGCCACCCACCCACCCACACACACATTACTCCCATATATAAATACTCTAGCGTGGGCGCGCGCGCCCGCAAACACACACACACACACACACACACTACACCCGCACGCATGCACGCACGCGCGCGCACACACACACACATAGAAAAGCACACACCGATACACTCATACATAAATGCTCTCACTCAAATACCCAAACCGACCCACCCACCGCACTCACACACCGCATACTCCTAACATAAACAAACACACACGCAAACACCCAAAATACACACACACACACACAAAACACACCACAGTCCCCCCCCCCCCCATCCGTCACCACTCACCAACATATGCACTTGCGCGCACACACAAAAAACTGTGACAAACATTGTCATTCTTTAATTTTTGCTTCTTTCTTTTTTACCACTAGCATATTTCTTGCACTACAAGAAAATTGACCTTCAACGACGAACACGGTTCATCAAGCAAAGAAGTGTATTCATCGAGAAAGGCATACAATGACAAAAAAAACCCCGTCCCTGAGTTTGTTAAGGAAGTAAAAGTACCCAGCGGAGGTGTTCAAAGCGCTCGATGATGATGGCGATCGGCGTTGACGGTGTCAATAAAAGTAGAGTGCAGAGGTGCATTAATAGCGACATTGGTCATGCGGACTTCAATTGTGGTCTAAGGCAAAAAAATGGATGGGGACGCGTGGATCTGCGGTGGACAATGGAAAGAGAGAACGACGGAGGCGCGGATCCATGATCTTGTGACTACAGAGTCTTGGAATGTGCAGAATGGTGGTGATTGCTGAACTGGTGAGTGGTGACCATCGTGTGGGCTTTGTGTGGAGTGCACGACCATTCAGTGAATGGGTGGGGGCAAGAGTAAAACCATTTAAATAGCACAATATCCAGGTAACCCATACCAGACCTAAATCGAATCGGAAATTACGGGTCGGTTCGGGTACAAGTCTATTTTCATCAGTCTCCCATATATGTACCCATATTCGAATTTTTTTAACAGGTACGTGTTGACCCGCGCGAATAGAAAGGGTCAATTTTCTTAACTATATGTGGGGTGTTCTCGTACTTAATTTTAAAATTGAGGGGGGTAAATCACACATCGCGTAAATAGAGAAGGTCATTAGATTATTTTCCCAAGAGATCGCAACCCCAACTATGTGATCGAACCCGCTGAACTGCCCGACTATAACAGGTTGTATTGGAGGTGTTCAGTGAATTGAAGTTGTCGTGCTTTAAGCAAGACAATTCTTAAGCAAGATTATGTGTCACCTGTGAGTGCAGATTTTTATAAGATGATATGTCTCCTGGTCTTAAAAATGTTAGACAAATGGACAAATGTGGAAATAGGCATAAAATAATCACGTTTACCGTGTAATTGCTATATCCACACATCGAACCGATTTTATCCTTAGGTGGAAATACTATAGTTACTTTTACCAGCTATGCTCCCACGTTGACTTGAGATGTAACGGCTTACATGTTTTGGTGCTACGGTTTATAGGATTAAAAGAGTTGGTTCAAGGTGCTTTTCTCTTGCATCCTTTTGTGGTCACATGTTTCGATCAGAACAGTCATCCTCAAAACGACAAAAGAATATTTCTGCAGCCGAACTGGGAGAATGTAAAAAAATTTCATGGGCTTAGCTTACAAGTCATATATGATGTTCATAAGAACAGGATTGATAAGAAGCTTAGTAGATGAAAGTAGACAGAAAGCTCTACTCTATGGCTGTGACCGGAGTGCACCACTGAGCTAGATGTATCTTAATGCGTGTGATCTCACGCTAAACATTTTTTAGGCTTACTTATGCTTGTTAAGAAGCTCTACCCTCATCTCCTAAGCTTCTTATCAATTCCATTTTTCACAAACTTTGATACGAGTTATGTTCAGCCCCTGCTCTCGCTTATTAATTACAGTCTCTCGTAAGACTTGATCAGCAACATGACTTGGTAACAAGGAATGGCGGATCTACTGTAGGGTCGAGGGGATTATGGTCTCCTCCAATATTTGTCACTGAAACCTACTTATTACCTTACATGTCATTTGCTTAAAGCATTAAAGTACCAAAGTTGAAAAATCCTCGTATATAATCTG
This sequence comes from Escallonia rubra, assembly GCA_033065855.1. Taxonomy (NCBI): domain Eukaryota; kingdom Viridiplantae; phylum Streptophyta; class Magnoliopsida; order Escalloniales; family Escalloniaceae; genus Escallonia; species Escallonia rubra. Next base: position 84,010 of record JAVXUO010001755.1, on the reverse strand, counting down.
CGGAATTTATTAATGCACTTCAAATTTGAACTTTCAACCTCCATTTTTGTCAATTAATGTTCAGATTAAGATATTAACAAATGTCCGTAGAAGTCATTTGGAGGATAGAGCATAAGAGTTTTCTAAACTTGTCGTTCTCTTTTTCTGATGCGTCTCAAACTAGCATGCCTTCAATGTCTCGCTTATGTTTCAATCAAGTTCAATCCACAGAAATGTTTGATTCACTTGGACCTTGGCTACACAATGAATTGGCCTCCTCCTCACTCAACCTCCAGGTAAACATTTTGGGGAAAATACTTCGTGAAGAAGCGGTCTTGAAATGCTTGCCATGTGAGATCTGCTTTCTCTTGTACCCTCATCATCCTTGAGGTCATCTTCCGCCATTGGTCCCCCTCGCCTGTCAACTGAAAAATTGCTAACTGCACCTTCTGTTTGTCTGAGCACCCCATCACCACGAATACCTTATCCAACTCATTAACCCAAGTCTCTGCAGCCACAGGATCCGTAGCCTTTATTGAACTTAATTGGCCGCAAACTCGTGAACTGTTTCAAGATCGCAGCGTTAGCTGCAACTTGAGTAGCGTTGGATTCTAGATCATCTCCTCTTCCACCTCGCCCTCCCCGGCCTCCTCGAATTCAACCACGGTTACTCATCCCGATTAGCACCGTAAACATAAATAAGTCTTATGCTCACACACTAATCCTAACAAGCACGAAAGCTTTAAACTAACATGTCTTAAACTGGTTCTAAGAAAGAGTCTACAGAATCTTCAACCTAAGCTCTGATATCAAACTGTAACGCCCCCCACTTTGGAAGCCGTTACAAAATTCAAGTCCTAAAGTCAAATACATCCTAGTGAATATTCAGTTACACCAAAGTATAAAGCAGAGCATCTGATCCAGTAGCGACAAAATATCTCCATAAGATAAAGACTTAAATCAAACCCAACCTATTAAAAACCCAACTAAAACAAAATAATAAACCACCTCCAGATTCTATTACAAAATTCTAATTCCAATTCGAATTACCCACATTCGGGTAAAGTGGTCAAAAAGAAACACGATACTCAGTCACGCTAACGAGGTAAATGCTCTAATTCCCCAAGCGTGACATGCCTCTAATCATGTCCATTACCTGTGGTAAGGGACAAAGCAAACAAATAGGGGGTGAGGTCGAATAGCCTAGCTAGGGGAATCCAAATGGGAAGCAAATACAGTAATTCGTATTCCAAAACAAAGCCAAAACTTTGACGAACAAGCGATAGCAATTGACAATGATGCAAGTAAGGCGAAACAATATATACGAAAATGATCATTAGTGGTCAAAGACCCAAATCGAATAAAAAACCCGAGTACAAAACGCATACCGGTGGCGTAATAGCCGTCATCAAGAGGACTATCCGAAAGCCACGAAAATTGATTACAAAAGCCACTAAGGTGACTGCAAAAGTCACTAGGTGACAACAAAGGTCTTAAAGACTCCCTTTAAAAAAAAAGTTGTTCATCTTAACGATCATATACAATTTACGAATTACGAAATCAATGGCAACGAAGGTAAATACAAGCTTAACGAAGCAATTTGAACAGAAAACTCCAAAGTCAAACAACGTCTAGTAAAGTGATACTGCATAACGAACCTTTTACCACAGCAAGAAGTACGAGATCCCTTACCTTAATCAAGCTTTTTTGTAAGAAATCCTTAAAGCACAGGCTTAGAATCTAAATGGCCTTCCAAGCCTTCTCCCCTGCTCTCTCACCCTTAAAGAACCAAGCAGAGAACAAAAAGTGGCTGGAAAGGAAAAAAAGAAGAAGAAACTATCTAGAGGAAAACCCTAAGTTGGCCAATTACACTAACACTCCCCCAACCTTAGACACTTGTTCAAAATGCACTCAAAACTTTCTGATATTACGAAAATGGCACTATCTTCAATATTTTTTTAATACTAAAATAATAATTTCAATAAAGTAAGGGGATCTTACACTTTCGTTCGAAGGAAAAAGTATTCCTTCGACTAAATCCTTCAGTCGTGAAATTGTTTCCTTCAAACTTGATTTTGATTCAACCGAAGAACATTCCGTACGACCGGAAGGCTTTCCATTCTATCGAAAAGCACTCCGTTCGACTGAATCCTTCCGTCCTTTCTTTTTCTCGATTTCAAATACCTTTCATTCGAAGCAAAAAGTTTTTATTCGATTGGATCTTTCAGTAGCTCTAAGATATCTCTGCTACAGCAGATTGATTCGAATGAATCTTGGATTCATTCGAATCAATCCTTCAGAGATGCTTGAACAACCGATCCTTCTAATGATTTTATTCATTCATTCGATTGAATCTCCGATTTATCCCTTAATCTATTTTTTCAACAGTCATATTCCTTCTTAGTATAAAAAGGGGCTCTTACATTCTCCGCACATTAAAGGAATTCCGTCCCCGGAATTAAACGTACCTTAATCGTCGAAAAGTTGAGCGTGCTTTTTGCGCATAACATCCTCGAGTTCCCAAGTAGCTTCCCTCTCTGAATGGTTATGCCATAATACCTTCACAAAAGCTATCCTCTTTGAGCGCATGACACGTTCATCACGTTCCAGAATGCAATCTCGCTGCTCCTCATAAGGTAGATCTTCCCTAATTTGAATAGGCTCAAACTCGATAACGTGCAATGGGTAAAAAACTAATGCCAAGGAAAGTGGGTTCGCAGTCAACGTGGAGGTGCCACAAGGAATGCAGTCCGAGTCAGATGCCAAGTATGTTGATGTAGGACACAGCAATTGTGGAACAAGGGCAGAGACCAATGGTTTCCCAGACAGAGCTTGAGGGTGGCAGTGCTGCGAGGGCGATAGCGCCGGATGACTACATGACGACAGTCACAGTCCGATGCTTAGGTCCAGAGTCAGGGTCCTGTATGTTTCTCTCTCTAGGATTTTAGAGTGAGAAAGTGAAAATGTTCTGAAAATGTCCAAACATTAATCTTCCGTTCCAAATGAATTCTCAAGACCTCTATTTATAGAGATTGAGATGATGATGTCGTTAACCGACACGTGGCGCTCCCCGAGAGTGATGCGTCACCAGGGGGTCCACGGGTGTCGATGCTCCACGGACTGCCGGATCGTATATTCACCCGGCCTGCCCCGCACAGCGTCGCTCCGTCTGTCTGGAAAGACTGGCTCCCACAGCATCGGTGTGGCCAGAGAACCCCCTTGATCTAGCCTCCAATCCAAGCCCTTGCAGAGTCCTACAGGCCTGGCAGCTATGGCGAAGACCCGACGCCCAACTGCCAGGTGAACTAGGCACGATGCCCTCCGAAGACCTACTCCCGTCTCAGAGTGACCCGGGGGTCATAGTTCCTAGGGGTGCCGACGCAAGCCCCAGTGCCGAAGCACATAGGCTAGTCACGCAGGCACCCTGGTGAAGATAGTGTCCCGGAGGAGTCGCCTATTCCGCAGGTTGAGGTAGCATCCCAGAGGAGCCATCTACCTGGCCGACCAAAGTAGCATCCCGGAGGAGCCGTCTACCTGGCATAAGGGGAGTCTTTGTGCAGGAGCACTTGGAGCTCCCTGGCAGAGATAGTGTCCCGGAGGAGTCGCCTATCCCCACGGGTGAGTCCTTGTGCCGGAGCACTCGGAGCATGTCAAGGTAGCATCCCGGAGGAGCCGTCTACCCGACTGGCCGAGGTAGTATCTCGGAGGAGCCGTCTACCTGGCAGAAGGGGAGTTGAAGAGCTCCCTGGCAGAGATAGTGTCCCGGAGGAGTCGCTTATCCCCGCGGGTGAGTCCTTGTGCCGGAGCACTCGGAGCATGTCAAGGTAGCATCCCAGAGGAGCTGTCTACCCGACTGGCCGAGGTAGCATCCCAGAGGAGCCATCTACCTGGAAAAAGGGGAGTTGAAGAGCTCCCTGGCGGAGATAGTGTCCCGGAGTAGTCGTCTATCCCCGCGGGTGAGTCCTTGTGCCGGAGCACTCGGAGCATGTCAAGGTAGCATCCCGGAGGAGCCGTCTACCTGGCGGAAGGGGAGTTGAAGAGCTCCCTGGTGGAGATAGTGTCCCGGAGGAGTCGCTTATCCCCGCGGGTGAGTCCTTATGCTGGAGCACTCAGAGCGCGTCACGGTAGCATCTCGGAAAAGCCGTCTACCCGACTGGCCGAGGTAGCATCCCGGAGGAGCCGTCTACCTGGCAGAAGGGGAGTTGAAGAGCTCCCTGGCGGTGATAGTGTCCCGGAGGAGTCGCCTATCCCCGCGGGTGATGTACACTCTGGAGAGTGGGTCGAAGCATGTTCCACGACCAAGGCAAGGTGCGCATAGTGTGGTGAATGAGTGTGGTGCCCGGGGGCATGTAACATTATTGTGGCGCATGGGCACGATGAAATGAGTAAGGTGCCGGGGGCACGTCATTGTTAGTGGCACGGTGCATGGGCGCGACGTAGTGCGTATGGTGCCGGGGGCACGGTAGTGTGACAGAGAGCCTGGGGGCACGGCTGTATTAGCGGCGCGGCGCACGGGCGCGACGGAGTTGTGTCCGGGCGACGGGGTCGAGAGTTGTGTCCCGGCGACGGGGTCGAGAGTTGTGTCCGGGCGACGGGGGTCGCGGAGTTGTGTCCTGGCGACGGGGTCGCGGAGTTGTGTCTGGGCGACGGGGGTCGCGGAGTTGTGTCCTGGCAACGGGGTAACGGAATTGTGTCCGGGCGACGGGGTTGCGGAGTTGTGTCCGGACGACGTGGTCGCGGAGTTGTGTCTGGGCGACGGGGTCGCAGAGTTGTGTATGGTCCCTTGAAGAGAAGTGAATGTGTTAAGTATGGAGACCAATGGCCAACCCATAGGGTGAGTGCCAACCCTTCGGGGGAGGCCATGGCCAACGCCAAGGGAAGGCCGAGGTCGATCCCATAGGGAAGGCCAAGGCCGAGGCTGACCCCATAGGGAAGGCCAAAGCTGAGGCCGACCCCAAGGGGAAGGCCAAAGCCAACTTCCTTGGGCAAGTTCCATGGTGTGCCAATGGACGACATGCGAAGTGCGACGGTCGAAGTGTCATGAGGCTTTGCGCGAAAATGAGCTTCTGAGTGACGAAGTAACGTAACGAAATTGAGAAGTGCACGTGACTTGAGCGTGCATGCTTTGGCCGGTTGTGAACGTTGAAAATGATTGTTGCTTGTGCGGATGTGTCATGGAAAATGCGGATGAGCTTCAGATAAAGATGAAGATCCAATTGGCTAGAAAACTGTGGTCAAATTTTTGATGCATGGACCATGCGGCGGCGCGAACCCAAACACAACCCAAACAATTCCTGTATGAAAGATGGGAAATGCATGAAAAACTTTCCAAAAGACTTCTGCTCAAAAACATATGTTGATCATAACGGGTTTCTAGTATACAAGAGATGTGACGATGGAAGGACGGTGGAAACAGAGCACGGGTCATTGGATAATAGGTACGAGTTATAATGTTTTCATGTGCGTGCAACATTTCTTTAGTCAAGATTTTTTTGTTACATCAATTTAGTGGCCTGACCTTTTGTCTTAAAGTATTTTTCAGGTATGTTGTCCCATTTAATCGCAATCTAATAGTCAAGTTTCAAGTGCACATCAAGTACTTATTTAAAGTCCATCAAGTACTTATTTAAATACATCAGAATTATAGATGAGGTTAAACACCTGGAGTGCCGTTATTTATCGAGTTCTGAAGCTTTCTGGGGAATCTTTAAATTTCCAATTCATTTCAGGGAAACAGTCAATCACTTTTAGAGAATCGGAGTTTCTGCCGGGAGTTTTAAGAAGAACAGATCCAAACAGCACAATGTTTGTGCAATGGATGAAGGCAAATGATAAGTACGAGTTTGCTAAGAGTCAACTTATAGTCAGTTTCCAGAGTACTTCGTGTGGGATAGAGATGCATTAGAATGGGTTCCAAGAAAACGTAGGAATTGCATTGGCCGCATGGTTTATGTGCATCCCACATCCGGTGAGCTTTTCTATCTAGTTGCTTAGTGTTTTTAGGGGTCCAACGTGTTATGAAGAGTTGAGAACTGTCAATGGTGGAGTTTACAAGAACTATAGACAAGCATGCTACCACAGTGGCCTCCTTGATGATGATGGCGAGTGGCACGATGCGCTCAGTGATGCTGCAATGTTTCAAAGTGGGCGGCAATAAAGAGATTTATTTGTGACTATGATATTGTTTTGCGAGATAGCAGAACCACGTACTGGAATTATGGAACAGGCATTGGAAAGGTTTATCAGACGACATTGAATACAGCCAACATGGCGTATGCAACTACCCAAACTTAAGGCTATCGGATGAGCAGAATTTTTTTTTTGCACTTTATGAGATCAAATTGCCTTTAAACCGTAGTGGAAGGTCTCTCAAAGATTTCCCCCCTCTTCCAGAAGCAAACCCCACATTGCTTGCTCAATTTAGTAATAGATTACTACATGAAGAATTATCTTATGATTGTGAAGCCCTTCGAGAAGAGCACGAAATATGATCATGTTGTCGGCTCAGTTAAGAGAAAAGAGGGTGGATTTTTTTTTTTGTTTATGGCCACAGAGGGACTGGAAAAACATTCGTATACCAGGCTATCATTGCTAAGCTTAGATCTGAAGGGCATATTGTTTTAGACATGGCATCATCTGGTATCGCAGCATTACTACTACCTGGAGGCCGTACGGGCCATTCATTATTGAAAATACCATTGAATCTTACTGAGAGTAGTTGCTATTGTTGTAAACAAATGGATCACTCAAGCTCACACTTTGTTGCACTCAAACTCATACACTCACTTATATGAGGAGGACATGGAGAGAACTTGAAGAGAACACATAATATACCTTAAAAAATTTATCTCATAGTTCTTCCTCTCCTTTCACTTGCATCATCTTACACATTTTTATAGTACTTCTAAGTAACTCCTAGACATGTAATAAATATACCACTAACCCACTATTTCAACAATATAATAGCCACTACTTCCACTAACACATAACAATAATGCACTTGTAACTTATGCACCCACTAAGACATAACTTAATAACCCACTAACATGTCACATTAATCACCACTCTAAAAAACTAAATCAAGTTTATTTTCCAACACTCCCCTTTAAACTTGATTTGTGTCTTCAATTATTCTTCTTGATTGAGGGGCTTGATAAGTGCCAATATGGTATACATCTCCAATTCCATCAAGAGCAACAATCTTCTTCGCCATTTCTTTTGACGTGTATTGCATGTGACACATCTTTTTGTTGCACCTCTGGCATTTCTTCGTCACTTGTGTGCATATTGGATCTTGACCATTTTCTCTGGACATTTCAAGTAACTCCTTTAGGTCAAAAAACATCTCCATGTTTACCCAACCTGTGTCACTCAACAAATTCTCCACGCCAAGTTGAGGATAATAACTCGTTCGACTTTCAACAAAATCATTGTCTTTCCTAGTCATAAAAAACAACTCCCTAGGATGATTTTCAATGAAATAAGTTTTCAAAACATCAACCTTAGCTGCATATTCTTGTGGCACTATCACATCATTCTTAGCCATGAGAAAGTAATCATTACTCTCTTCTTCAAAATTTGAGAGGCTGTATAGTGGAAATGACCCAACCACATTTTCTTCTCTTAAAGAAACATCAAAGGTCATACCTGAGTTGTTCACGTTTTGACTTCTGTGAACTCTTACATCTTTGTCAATGCTCTCATCTTCCATCTCTTCATATTGAGCATTATCATCACCATCTGTGCTCTCGCTCTCCTCTATCTTTTCAACTGGCTCTTCTCCATTTGGCAACTTGTCGTTCTCACTGGCTTTAAAAGCCTTGAACTCTTGGTCAGCCTTTGTCTCCTCTATTTCTTTAGCTTCGGATGTGGGAAACTCGTTTTCATCCTGCATTAGAGTTTCTTCCTCGAGATGTTCACCATCTTCATTTGTGAACTCATCTTCTTCCCAGCTTTGTACCCAATACTCCTTGGGTAAGAAGTCACGTCTACGGTTGGAAGCAATGACCTCGATCATTTGCCAAACATCACTTGGAGATCTTACATCTCCAATGCACATCCATATCTCTGTATGGACGGCCTTCTGCAATACTCGGAGTGCCTTTTCTTCCTTCTTTTGTCGAACTCCTTTTGACAAGCTACCATGTGGTTCTTCACTGACCACATCCCACAAATCACATGATTTGAGATACAACGAAAGGACACTCCGCATTCTCACATAATTTGAGAACAACAGTTTCTCACAGCAAATATCCATTTCGGATACTTTTTTCTACAACCGTAGTGACTAAAACATTAACGCCACAACATCCACTAGGACCGTTGTGGCTCTGATACCACTTTGTTGTAAACAAATGGATCACTCAAGCTCACACTTTGTTGCACTCAAACTCATACACTCACTTATATGAGGAGGACATGGAGAGAACTTGAAGAGAACACATAATATACCTTAAAAAATTTATCTCATAGTTCTTCCTCTCCTTTCACTTGCATCATCTTACACATTTTTATAGTACTTCTAAGTAACTCCTAGACATGTAATAAATATACCACTAACCCACTATTTCAACAATATAATAGCCACTACTTCCACTAACACATAACAATAATGCACTTGTAACTTATGCACCCACTAAGACATAACTTAATAACCCACTAACATGTCACATTAATCACCACTCTAAAAAACTAAATCAAGTTTATTTTTCAACAGCTGTGATATAAAGCAGGGGACGATCTTAGCAGAACTTATTTGTAAAGCAAGCTTCCTCATTCGGGACAAAGCACCAATGAGCCATCGACATATTTTTGAGGCCGTTGATAGAACCTTACAAGACATCCTGTGAAAAGTGTCTCCAAATGCAGAATCTAAGGCTCTGTTTGAAAACACTTTTTTTTTGTTTTCAGTTTCCAAAAAAAATAAATATTAAAGAGCAGCTTAATTTTTTTTTTCTTAAAAAAAAGTGGGTGTTTGACAACCCAGTTTTTATTTTTGGTGTTTGATAAACCATTTTTTATTTTGAGTTTTTTTTTTGTGGTAGTTTGCGGTGGCGGTGCTGGGGCATGGCGGTGGCTAGTGGCTGCCGGAGGTGGCCCCGGCGGTGGCTGTCAGCGGTGGGAGGGTGGTGATTTTCTGGAGTTAACTGGTTTGAAAAAAAAATGGTTACCAAACGCAACTTTTTTTTTCAATTTCCAAAACTGGAAAAAAAAAAGCTGTGTCAAACAGGGCCTAAACCATTTGGAGGGCTTTCAGTCTTACTTGAAGGTGATTTCGGACAAGTATTACATGTGGTGCCAAAAAAAGGAAGGGAGGACATTGTAATGGCTTCAATTAATAGGTCACCTCTATGGGATAGTTGTCAGGTGTTTTTCTTATTAAAGAATATGCGACTTGATCAGGATGATTTTACAATAAACTTTGGTAAGTGGATATTGGATCTTGGAGACGGCAATGTGCCGATGGTTAATCTTGACGGTGAAATGGATGCATGCTGGATCAAGTATACTGCCAGAGCTTCTCATTAAGCCCGGTGAAAATCCGATACAAGAAATTGTCAATGTAACATATCCAAAGTGGGAGGATATGTGCCGCTTTAGTGTCCCTAGCGGGGACTGGATTTAGGTGTGGATGGATACACTAGATTCCATTCATGTGTGGTCAGTTGAGTTTAGACTTGAGGCATGAGTAGTTTGCTTGAACGAAAGAGTTGGGAAGCATAATGATGTCGCTGGGACGAATCGGTAAGTTGGATGTTCCACAATACTTCGTTATCAAATGTTTGCATCTTTGGCTCGAGTATCTTTCCGCATCAAGAATTTATTTAATAGAACATATTGGTAGTGTTCCGTAGCAAGATTTATTTAATCGAATGAGTTGGTTGAGTTTTTGAGTGGCATTTGGCACAGAATTTTCATGACGACGACGCTTTCACGGTGTGCACATAATTATTAGGAGAAGCAATGATTGAAAGAGGATCCAGGATTATAAGATTTACATGGTCCAGAAGGCTTAGATTTTAAGGGACTGGATGGGGGGCTAACCTTTATCTTGCAGCACTGCAAGTAGCATTAAAACCACAATCCCACCTCTAGTGATATCATGGCTCTCAATACTATATGAATCCAACTTTTCGTAGGTCTCAGCTGCATGTCTTTTGGAGCCTAAAGTAGGCAACAACTTTGACAAGCAAACCAGTGCTTAGGATGACTGTAGAAAATCTGTTCAATACTCTCCAGGCCAAGAAATAGGCTCTCTTTGCTTTCAAAAAGGAATTGGATCTCTAACATGAATTATCTTCATTTCTTTCGGCCAGAAGAAAAACTATAAATTAGAATTAGTTGGTCTAAAAAGGGATGCATGAGTAATGCTTTGAAACTGTTTCACACTCTTTAAGGTCATACATTGTACTTCCAATAAAGAAAACTTTAATACAAGAGTAAATGCATATGTTAAACAAAAACTGAGTTATAAGGGTTTTAGATAAGTTGATATACTGAATGATTTTTATAATCTCTTTCATGAACAGCAATGGCAAGAAAATACGGCCTAATATCTGAACTCACATATTTGAAGGATGACTGGACCATTAAGGTCAGGGTCACATGGATGTGTGATGGGATTAATCATAATACCAACGAGATCCTCAACTCGAATATAATATTTCTTGATCAGAGTACTACTTTATAAAGTGAGAATATATATCTTTCAACACAAAGTTCTTTATGCAGAATATATATTTGCAATAAAATCAAATACATGTTCTCTTAAGTAAAAATCAAAGGTCCACATTCCAGCCCAGTTCAAGGAAGGAAATGTTTACTTAGTCTCAAACATGAAGCTTTCTCAACCGAGAAGAACATACCGACCATTGTCAAAAATAACCTTGGTAATCACGTTGTACCATGCAACAAAAATTCAGCAATTAAAGCAAAATCTATATAATATATAATAAGTGAAGCAAGAGCTTTTTTGCGCGACACATTATTACAGAAATATGACTTTTTACTTGACACGTCATCACATTATGTTTTATATGAAATAAAATTGTAACTATTATAAGTGTCCTAAAGGTTTAAAATATTATCTTGGTTGGAGTTTTTATATCTTGGTAAGTTAATTTACATATTACTAAGCCTTATTTAATTGAAAAACTAATTCTAAACATTCTAAAACTCTAACTGAATGATGAACTAACTTCTTAGGACTTAATTTTACTATTATATCCTTAAAATCACTCTCTATTATGAATATAAAAATTCATATATCTTCAAAACGAAAATCTATATAATATATAAGAAGCGAAGTAAGAGCTTCTTTACGCGACACATCATCACAGAAATATGACTTCTTTACTTGACACGTCATCACATTATGTTTTATATGAAATAGAATTGTAACTATTATAAGTGTCCTAAAGGTTTAAAATATTATCTTGGTTGGAGTTCTTATATCTTGGTAGGTTAATTTACATAGTACTAAGTCTTATTTAATTGAAAAACTAATTCTAAACATTCTAAAACTCTAACTGATTGATGAACTAACTTCTTAGGACTTAATTTTGACTATTGTATCCTTAAAATTTCTCTCTATTATGAATATTAAAATTCATATATCTTCAAAACGAAAAATAACATACTTGATTTAGAAGAGAAAAAAAATGATGTTACAATTGAGAATATTATCTTTGATGAGATTCTTATTTCTTAATAAATTAATTTTCATATTACTAAACCTTATATAATTGAAAAACTAATTCAAAACATTCTAAAAACTCTAACTGATTGATGAACTAACTTAATAGGACTTAATTTTGACTACTGTATCATTTAAATCACTCTCTATTATGAAGGCAAAAATTTAAATATCTTAAAAACGAAAATAACATACCAGATTTAAAAGAGAAAAAAATGATTCTACAATTGAGAATATTATCTTGGACGTATCGTGCAAAAAATTATGCTTCTTTGTGTGACCATCGTCACAAAAATATGGCTTCTTTACTTGACGCGTCATCACATTATGTTTTCAATATGAAACAGAATTATAACTATTATAAGTGTCACTAAAGGTTTAAAAAATTATCTTGGATGAAGTTCTTATTTCTTGATGGGATTATTATTTCTGATAAGTTAATTTTTATATTACTAAGCTGTATATAATTGGAAAAACTAACTCTAAACGTTCTAAAACTCTAATTGATTGATGAACTGACTTATTAGTAGTTAATTTTGACTATTGTATCCTTCAAATCACTCTCTAACATGAATATAACAATTCATATATCTTAAAAACGAAAATAACATACTAGATTTAGAGGAGAAAAGAAATTGATGCTACGATTGAGAATATTATCTTGGTTGGAGTTCTTATTTCTTGATAAGTTAATTTTCATATTACTAAGCTTTATATAATTGAAAAACTAATTCTAAACGTTCTAAAACTCAAACTGGTTGATGAACTAACTTATTAGGATTTAATTTTGACTATTATATCCTTAAAATCACTCTCTATTATGAATATAAAAATTCATGTATCTTAAAAACGAAAATAACATACTCGATTTAGAAGAGAGAAAAAATGATGCTACAATTGAAAATATTATCTTGGATGAGGTTCATATTTCTTGATAAGTTAATATTCATATTACTAGGCCTTATATAATTGAAAAACTAATTCTAAACGTTCTAAAACTTTTACTTATTGATGCACTAATTTATTAGGACTTAATTTTGTCTATTGTATCCTTAAAACCACTCTCTTTTATGAATATAAAAATTTTAATATCTTAAAAATAAAAATAACATACTAGATTTAGAAGAGAAAAAAATGATGCTATAATTGAGCATATTATCTTGGATGAGGTTCTTATGTCTTGATAAATTAATTTTTATATTACTAAGCCTTATATAATTGAAAAACTAATTCTAAACGTTATAAACTCTAACGGATTGATAAACTAACTTAGTAGAACTTAATTTTTATTACTGTATCCTTAAAACCACTTTCTAATATAAATATAAAAATTCATATATCTTTAAAACGAAATTAACATACTAGATTTAGAAGAGATAAAAAAAATGATGCTACAATTGAGATTGAAACAAGAGAAATTATGTAATAATTATTTAATTTTTTTAAATTATAAAATTTTCTTACTGTAATTGATGTAATGATTTGTTAATATATAGTATAGTAACTTTTCGAGTTCTTTTGATAAAATAAAAATATTGACGTTATTTCTTGGATGGAACCACACAAACAACAAATGACTGTACAATTATTATTCATTAAAATTGTAACAATAATAATGCTTATTCATAAATTTGATAGTTGAAAATGACTTAAAGTTATATACTAAACATGTAAATGTATGTAAAAGTATGCAAATATTATTTTTAATGTGATCCCTATTTTTAGTTTTATTTAATTTTACAGGAAGTATATAAGGGCTATATGAGGAAACCATATATAATTTGAAAATTAATTTGAAAACTCTAATTATATGATTTTCTTAGGATTTGATTTTGACTATCGTGTTCTAAAAACTAACTCTCACATACAAAGACAAAAAACCACGTGTCTAAACAATATAACTTATGGATATTTAGAAGGACAAAATTATGTTACAGTTAATTTAAGTTTATTGTAATATAATAAATGTATGTTTATTTACGTCGAACATAGTCGTTGGAAAAATTATTTATATGCTATATAAAATCAATGATCAAATTATATGTTCATTTTTTACTTTGATAAGACAAAACGATCGATAAAGTGTTTATATAAGCATATATGAGATTTAAAAAAAAATCACATATGTATTAGAAAAAACAAATGTGCAATCAAATTAAGAAATTCTTAATTACTATATTCGAAAACATTTAAAACCTTTAAGATGCAAAAATATGATATGACTTATATAATATAAATCTATAATTTTATATATCTAAAAAATGAAAATAATATTTTCTTGGAGGGGGTTCTTATTTTCTTATAAGTTAATTGGCATATCAGTAAGCCTTATAATTGAAAAACTAATTCTAAAACTCTAACTAATTAATGAACTAACTGATTATGACTTAATTTTAACTATTGTATACTTAAAACCACTTTCTAGTATGAATATTAAAATTCATATATAAAAAAAATGAAAATAACATATTAGATTTAAAAGAGGAAAAAAAGGATGATACAATTGATTGAAGCAATAAAAATAAGGTAACAACTGATTCATATTTATTTTATTTTAATATATATTTACCGTATCGATGCAAAGATTTATCAAATATAATATTTAGCTTTTAGAATCTTTTTGGTAAAATAAAAAATTGACCATCTTTTTTTGGGTATTACCACACGACCAAAAATGACTGTCTAATTATTATTAATTTAAATTATAATAATGATAAAGCTTATTCATAAATCCGATAGTTAAAAATAATTTAAGGCTATATACTAAACATGTTAGTGTATCTAAAGGTATGCAAATATTATTTTGGATATGATCCAGATTTTTAAGTTTATTTAGTTTTGCAGGAACTATGTGAGGTTTATATTAGAAAGCCTTATATAATATGAGAACTATTGTTTTTAATATATATATATATATATATATATATATATATATATATATATATATATACTAATTTATTAAGATTTAATTTTGACTATTGTGTCCTTAAAACTAACTCTCTCATACGATCATAAAAAATCATGCATCTAGAAAAGAAAAATCACATATGAGACTTAGAAGGAAAAAAAATCATGTTATAGTTAATTTAAGTTTATTATGCTGTAATAAATGTGTGTGTCTATATATATATAGACACACACAACATAATCATTGTAAAAAATTATTATTGTAATATATAACATCAATAGTACAATTATAAGACAGTTTTTTTGCTTTGGTAACACCGTAAAATAATCAAAATGATTACATCGCATATATGAGATTTTGAAAACAAATCACGTATGTATTAAGAATAAAGGTACAATTAAATCAAATAATTCTTAATTACTATATTTGGAAATATTTAAAACCTTTAGAATGTAAAAAATATCTATGTAATCATACAAAACAAACGATTAACCAGTTTGTTTTTGCATAGGACCTTGTGATCAATGAAATGACTTTTTTATTTATACTTAATTAAATTTTCATGAAAAAAACTATGAGTGCACTTAGTAGATATAAAAACTATAACTTGGTGACAAGTCATTGAAGATGTAAAAAAATAATCAAACACTTTAAAACAAGGACACGTCATATTCATCAATTTAATTTTATCATTACTAACATCTTACAAGAATTAAAGACACACACACACACACACACACAGATATATATTAGATATTATGCGGTCGTTCTGTCAAATTTATTTTTACAGATAATAATAACTTATTTGAAAATAATAAGGTATCTGCATAGGTCATGTTAAATTTGAAATGCAACTTTATTCCATATAGATTTCTGCTTAATCATTATAATAACCTTCAAAGAACATGTAACACCTCAAAAAATTTTGAAGTTAAAGAAATATACTCATATATAACATCTATAATTTAAAAGGGATACATCATAGCCTAACCACTTTTTAATTTCTATCACAATCATATTCGTTATTTAGCTCTATATGGCACCAACATAACTATTCTACCACTATAAATGCTAAGCCAATATTCATTTAAAATATTAATTGACAATTTAAAATAAAAGCTTAAAGAAAGCAAGTATCTAACGGCTCCAGTGTGTCACTATCTATTCTTTATAGCCAAATAAGATATTTTTTTAAATAATGTTATTGTCATTTTTGTCTCACGTTAAGTAGTACACATTAATACACTCTTTAGGACCTTATGGTATACTGTATTTTATAAACCAACCCGAGCTTGGCTCGGGTTACTGGGCTAGTATTGATAAAATGCCTGAGCACAAGTTTGCGATTGTCAGCTATGAGGAGCTGAGCAAACGCTCTCATGATGTTACATACCTCACAGGTGAAAACATCCTCATTATCTTGAGTCAGCCATTCTACCATACCATATTATACTTGACTAATGCATAACCAATTGTTTTGAACTTTGTCTAGATGTTGCTGGAATTCTGTCAAAAGTTTGCGACATCAAGAACCTTGGAGTCAAACCCACAACCCGAAAACAACTTTTGAAGAAATATATCAGTTTGGTTAACAACAGGTATGTTGTATTTTCATGTCTAACTTTTGCATAGTAGCACCAAAGTGATGAGTAGCTAACAAGCATTTATGTTATATTTAGGGGCCAAGAGTTGAAGGTGACCCTATGGTCGGAGAAGGCTTTAGAATTGGAGAATCTGCTAAAAGAACAAACCACGACCACAGTTGTGCTTATTGTTTGTGGTGGTATAATCAAAACATTCAACGGTTAGATATACTCCCCTCAATGTTGTTCCACTTATAGAATTGGTTTTATACATAATTCTTTTTAATTCACTCTATTAGTGTCCGTGTAATTTCTTATACTATTGATTTTATATAGAATTCTTTTTATTTCACTCTAATAACGTATATTGTATTTATGAGATATTGCTTTCTTAACAAAATCTCTATGACAAACATAAAACAGGGAATATCCAGTTGAATTCCACAAGCGCAACAAAATTTTATGCCAATTTGAACATAACAGAGGTACATGACCTTAGAGGGAGTATCTATTGTGCACAGGAGCAAAATTTTGAAATGAAGATGGTTCCAATCCCTAGAAAACCAACTGTGGAGGAACTAAAATTGATTAACAGATTGACTATCAACCAAATTCTGAACATGAAACTCGAAGACAGAGAATAGGTGTGTGAATTTTGTTCGGTTGATGATGTTATTCCTTTCTTTCCCCGTGAAATATATTACTTATTTCATTTATTGATATACTCTTAAGAAATCATATGTACCTGCAATGCAACAATATTGCAAGTTTTCAGTGAATATGGTTGGTATTACTCGGCATGCCGATGTAATAAAAAGCTGAAGCCCTTTCAAGACACATTGTACTGCGAAACATGTAAGAAAGTTGCTGACTACCAACTCAAAGGCACATTTGATGCTGAAAAATGTAATTTGATAATAAATATAGTGAATTAGTTTCGTTTTGACTTTGAACCATTCATCGTGATGACAAAATTTTCACAGGTATAGACTACAAGTAAAAGTAAAAGACCTAATTGGTGTTACTATATTCGTGATATTCAACCGAGATGCAGAAAGGCTAATACAAATGCCGGCTCACTAACTCAATAACGCACAAAAGGAGGTAAATGCATAGCGACTAAGATACACTTGAAAAGATGTCTATTTGGATGATAATAGAAACACCTATCAAGAGGAGGATATGCAAGAAATTCCAAAATCTGTCAAGAACATTGTGGGTAAGAGCTTCATTTTCCAAGTCAAGGTATCAAAATTTAACGTCGATAAAGCATATGAAGACTTCACAGTGAATAAAGTTTTTGACGAGAGTAACATGCTTGAGGATAAAGATTCATCTACAGATAAGAAGGTACGAACAATTGCCACTTTATAGTATAGAATTTCAATGAATGTAGAAAAGGTACGAGTCTAATAATAGAAAGAACATTCTACTGAAATCCTCAGGTACTAAATGATATTCCTGGGACGGAAGATAGTAGTCAAGTTGTTGAAAAGCTCAATACATCAGCTACAAAGAAACGTATGAGAAAAGCATGTACCGAAAATGATGGAGAAAGCACAAACCAAGCTCATGCAGGTAATGACACATTACAGTTGGAAAATTCAGATGACGAAAAACATGAAAATAATGATGAATGAGTCCAAACAAATACATCGAAAGAAAGGAATGGACCAAAAACGGTAAGGCCAAAGAAGATAGTGAAAGACTACTGATAATAGAAAAAAATAGAATCCCCAAGAAATCTATATCAATGATTAGTTAATGAGTGGAATCTCATTAAGTACGTTATTAGTGATCTTAGTTAGGAATTATATTTGTCAATTACAATCGTATATTAGCTTTTAACTATTTTGGTAAGTTCATGCTGATAGACGCGGTAGTAGATGTTCAAATAAATACTGCTAGAAAACTCTCCAAATTATAATGCTTGCGCATATCCCAATTTTATGTATCCTTCCTCTCTTACTTTTTTTATGAGTAAAGACAAAAACAAAATAATGCGTCTAAATATATGAGTGTGGGTGTGTGGTTTTCAAATCGTATATCTTTTTAATTTAACATTATCAATTATTCAATCACTTTTAGTTTTAATGTTGCATTTGCAAATTTTTTTAAAAATACACATTTTCCTGTAGGTTCATCAAAGCATTGCCTTACCGCCCTACCAACTGAATTAATCATGGATATTATGGTAAGGGTATCAAAAGAATCATGTCTTGATTTATTCAGCATGCGGTGGACGTGCAACTTTTAGAAAGTTGAGCAACGATTACGAAATTGTTTGTGAGGCCAATATTGCAAGAAGACATGTACCATGGCAGATTCTTTCATGGTTACATGAAAGAGGACACAAAGAGATATGAACCAGAACAACGATACAAATTTATTTTGAACACCCAACACGAGACACATTCGCAATAAGCATTGAAACGCTACAACCCATTGCAGCGACAAGATATATTGATGCCATCTATGCCATTGCAATAATTTGTATTTTGAATGGCCGTGATAGTTGCACAACCGGAATTTCTAACTTCATCCAATGCTTTGCCATGGGATATGATACTGCTTCACTTCTTCCCTCCAAATTTGTTATCGACGGAATTGTACGGTTACACTGCGACAATTGGTGCCCAGGCCGAAGGGAGATGCGCTGCAAGGACACAAGTCATTTACACCAAGCGAACAGGGCAAAAATATTCAGTTCAACACGATCCACAACAGATGAAGAAAGATCAATCGATTGTTTCTTGTGCCGAATTGATTACATAATGGTTAGATTTGGAGAAAATAAACGTAAATATTACGTTGAACAGCGGTAACCGATGTAAGAACGGTTTGGCATTAAGTTTTCTGAAACAATTTCAATATTATAGATTTATTGTGCTTTTCTTCATTATAACATTGTTTCATATGCGAAATACATGAATATGACACATTTTGGAAAATATAAAGGCACTTAAATATATGCATACGTAACCCATTGATGCCAAGGAAAGTGGGTTCGCACTTACGTGGAGGTGCCACAAAGGCTGCAGTCCGTGTCAGCTTCCAAGTATGCAAAGTGAGAGACAACAAGGACGGAGTAAGGGCTGAGAGCAAGGCTTCCCAGACAGGCCGTGAGGAATGGCAGTGCTGCGAAGGCGAAGCTAAGACGAACGGGGCGGGCAGTCGATAGTCCAAGTCACGGTCCGAGCCGAGGTCCAAGTCAGGGTCCAATGTTACGATCTTAAGTTATGTCCAATTTTGTGTTTCTCTCTCTAGAATCCAAGAGCTCTCCAATTCTAGAGTGAGAAAGTGATTTTTGTGAGAATGAAGAAGAAGTCCCTTTTTGAGTTGTAAAGTTCACTATTTATAGGAAACAATGTGCTTATGTCATAAAGTGCCACATGTCGTCCCCTGGGAGTGACACGTCACCAGGGGGGTCCCAAAATACCGGTTCTCCGTTGGACTGCCAATTCCCAAATTTGCGTTGCCTGCTTCGCACAGCGTCGCTCTACCTGTCTGAGAAGACTAACCATACCATGACGGCATGATCAGAGTAAACCCGTTGCCCCAGCCACCAATCCGAGCCCTTACTGAATCCCATGAGGTGCGTCAAGAGACGCGCAGAGAACCTGACAGTGGTGAGGGTTACCCCTGTAGCCAACTACCAGGCGGACTAGGCGCGATGCCCTCTAAGGACCTGCTCCCGTCCCGAAGTGACCCGGGGGTCATTGCCCTGGTGGTGTCGACAATCAATGGTAACATGAGCGGACATGGTTGCAGCTCAGTGCTCCGAGTCCGTGGCAAGGGGTCCTCGTACCAGAGCCCCCTGTGACTGTGACAGCGATGGCTATGAGGTTGTGAGCCCATCCCGATATGGGGGTCGAAGCCCCCCTTGTGATTAAGACGGTGATGGCTATGAGGTTGTGAGCCCATCCCGGTATGGGGGCCAAAGCCCCCCTTGTGATTGAGACGGCGATGGTTATAAGGTTGTGAGCCCATCCCGGTACGAGGCCGAAGCCCCCCTTGTGATTGAGACGGCGATGGCTATAAGGTTGTGAGCCCATCCCGGTACGAGGCTGAAGCCCCCATTGTGATTGAGACGGTGATGGCTATAAGGTTGTGAGCCCATCCCGGTACGAGGCCGAAGCCCCCCTTGTGATTGAGACGACGATGGCTATAAGGTTGTGAGCCCATCCCGGTACGAGGCCGAAGCCCCCTTGTGATTGAGACGGCGATGGCTATAAGGTTGTGAGCCCATCTCGGTACGAGGCCGAAGCCCCCCTTGTGATTGAAACGGCGATGGATATAAGGTTGTGAGCCCATCCCGGTACGAGGCCGAAGCCCCCCATTGTGATTGAGACGGCGATGGCTATAAGGTTGTGAGCCCATCCCGGTACGAGGCCGAAGCCTCCCTTGTGATTGAGACGGCGATGGCTATAGGTTGTGAGCCCATCTCGGTAGCATGCAACATGATTGTGGCGCATGAGCGCGGTGCCTATAGCACGAGACAATACCTGGTGCCGGGGGCACATGTTGTGAAAGTGGTGCGGCGACGATCGTCGCGAAGCAATACTTGGTGCCGGGGCACGTATCATGAGAATGGTGCAAGGGCGCGGCGACGAACGTCACGGCGCAATATTTGGTGCCGGGGCACGTATCATGAGAATGGCGCACGGGCGTGCGTTGGGTGTTCCGAAGACAGGATCTGAGCTAAGTGTACCTGTCATAACAAGATAATGAATGCAACATATAGTAGTGATAAAGTTGGCGCGTGATGGTATGTGGTTGTCAACGACGGGTTGTTCGTTGGTAGCGTGTGACTTTGGGTGATGGGCATCGCAAGAGCGGTGCGCGGTCATGTGCGTCGGACGACAGACGTGACGGAGTTGATGTACGAACGTCCGTAAACATCGCGGAAGTGCAAAGACTCGAGAAAACAAGTGCGCGCGAAGGGAGAGGCCATAGGCCAAAAAATAGGGAAAATGGCCGAGGCCAACCCCTCCAGGAGGCCGAGGCCGACCCCCTGGGGTTGGCCAAGGCCAAATGGCCAACTCTCATGAAGGAGCCCAGGGCCACTCCCCCCCTCTTGGTGAAATTCGGGCGCGCCGACGGTAGGTGTTTTGATAAGCAATGACAAATCCAAAAGTTGCATCATGACGAGCGTGTCGACGTGAATCGTACCTTCATGACGAACGAGATGTCAAAGTCACGTGTAAAGCGTACGAAGCGAGAAAAGTGCGAAAAGGGGGGTTGCGCGGAGGTGTGAACCACGGGGGGAAAATGGCCAAGGCAAGCCCTCCAGGAGGCCGAGGCTGACCCCCATGGTCTGGGGAAGGCCGAGGCCGACCCCCCTGGGGCTGGCCAAGGCCATTTGGCCATCTTCCATTTTCGGAGCCCAAGGTCACTTCTCCTTTTGCGAACTTCGGGCGCGCCGTCGGTAGGTGTTTTGACAAGCAATGACGAATCCAAAAGTTGCGTTATGACGAGCATGTTGCCAAGAATTTTACCCATATAGCGATCAAGGTACCAAGATTATGTACGAAGCATACGAGGGGAAAGAAGTACGAAAAAGGGGTATGCGGGAAAGGGGTGAACCACCGGGGGAAAGTGGCCAAGGCCAAGCCACCCAGGAGGCCGAGGCCGACCCCTACAGCCAGGGGAAGGCCGAGGCTGACCCCCTGGGGTTGGCCAAGGCCATTTTCCCCTTGACCCCGTTTCTCCAAATGCGCCGCCGACCGATATTATTGATGAAAAGGTGGTTGGATGGTCTCGGCGTGACGATCGCGTTAGCGTTAGTAACGTCGGCACGAAGATAAGATGTCTAAGTCAAGCACGAAGTGCGCGGAACGAGAAAAATACGTGTCTCGGGCGCGCGGGCGCTGACCGGTTTGATGCGTTGGAAAATTGACCGTTTTGACAATGTCCATGTGTTCACGTGAAATAGGACCCCTATTGGGCTCTTGGGTATGACCAGAATAGGTTGGGAACACCCATTTAAGAAAATCGACCCTGGCCTTGTCCGGGTTACTGAACTAGTAATAAATAATAAGCGAAGCGAGAAAGACATTGATTACTTCTTTGCGCAACACATCATCGCTTATTTACCTGACACGTCATCACATCCTTATATATATATATGGGGACCGATCCCTGTCTACCGGTGGGAAAATTTTTATTTTTCCCACCGAACCGCGATTTAGAACAGCGGTTGGGAAGAAAGGACGGCTGTCGCATTAATGACGGAGAAAAAGACGAAAATCAAACAAAAATATCACGAGAAAATGTGTGATAATCTCACGAGGTGAGATTTTCACACAAAGACACTAACCGCATTTCATTTATGCGGATGGCATTAATGGCCCAACCGCATAAATGAAATGCGGATGGTGGTGTCTTCAATGGCCCAACCGCATTTCATTTATGCGGATGGCATTAATGGCCCAACCGCATAAATGAAATGCGAATGTAGTCTTCAATGGCCACTCCCACCCGGTGATGCTCTGCCACGTGGCGCCCCCCCCCCCCCTCCCCCGGTGAAGCCCCCACCCGGTGTCCTTCCCCTCATTTTTGTGATGCCACGTGGCGTCCTTCCCTCCCCCGTGATGCCCCCACGTGATGTCTTTCCCCCTCTTTTCTTTTTTTGCAAAGACAACTCTTCTGCCAAATTTTTTTTGCCGCAGCCTTTGACCGCCCTCAATCACGGGTTTTTTTTTCTGTCTTCTTTCTTCTCACTTTTCTCCCTTTATAATCCCCTCCCCCGAACTCTTCTTCTGCACTCTATCATCTTTACCAACAATACTCTCCACAACAATACTCTCCACAACAATACTCTCCACAACAATACAAACCAAAAATTTTTACGCTAGAAGATCGGTGGATAACCGCTAGAAGATCGGTGGATTTTTCTTGAAATATATATCAAGTCACAACAAGTAAGTATTTTGAATTTCCTTATAATTCAATGTTAGGTTTATACAAATCAGCGTATTACATTTATAGATTCCAAAATAGCGATTTTTTAGGGCGCCAAATATAGACAGTTTTTCACGAATTTATAACAAATAGCTAGAGCTAGATTTTGCCAAAGTACAAAAACGGGACCCTAGTTATTTTTAAAGGATCTGTATCAGGTAAAAAGTTCAGATTTTTCCAAATACTTTAACACTATGTGTGTTTAATGCGAATACGAAACGTAATTGTCGCTAAAGGCGAAAACTTAACTAGACGGTTTTTCACGAATTTATAAACAATAGCTAGAGCTCGATTTTACGAAAATACAAAACAAAGACCCTAGTTATTTTTAAGAGATCTGTATCAGGTAAAAATTTCAGATTTTTCCAAAGACTGTAACACTATGTGTGTTTAATGCGAATACGAAACGTAATTATCGCTAAAGGCGAAAACTTAACTAGACAGTTTTTCATGAATTTATAAAAAATATCTAGAGCTAGATTTTGCCAAAGTGCAAACAAGAGACCCTAGTTATTTTTAAAGGATATGTATCAGGTAAAAATTTCAGATTTTTCCAAAGAATGGAAAGGGGTTAACTGATACGGGGAACCTTGTAAGTCTGCAGTGTATTTTAAAATATCAAGCTAGCGCGACTTCGCGCGAAAATTTTATAAGAACCCTAGGATGTTGGAAAGTTCCATTCCCCAGGAATTCGGGCCATTCCGAAGCATTTACCTATTTTTTTTGGCCGAACGGCCCTTTAAGCGCCCGATCCGGACACCGGTTCGGGATTTTTGGGCGAAACCTCTGTAAAATACTTTTTAGGTCAAGAATGAATTCAGGAAGCTTAAAATAGCATTTCGAAGCACTTTTGAGATTTTTCGATGCCAGGGGGCATTTCGGTAATTCGCCGCCCCGAGAGGGGTATTTCGGTAATTTTACAGTGCTAATTTTTTCGACGGACTTGTTAGTCCAGAAATATAAGCAAAGCACCTAAAAGGTTATTTTGAAACTGATTTGGGGCGTTGGGGTGATAATTAACCCCCGGGGGCATTTCGGTAATTTGTCGCCCACCGGGGGTATTTTAGTAACTGAACGTTGTAACACAACTGGAGGAAATAATTTTCAACACTATGTGTGTTTAATGAGAATAAGAAACGTAATTGTCGCTAAAGGCGAAAACTCAACTAGACGGTTTTTCACGCTTTTATAAAAAATAGCTAGAGCTCGATTTTGCCAAAGTACAAAAAAAAGACCCTAGTTATTTTTAAAGGATCTGTATCAAGTAAACATTTCAGATTTTTCCAAAGACTGGAGAGGGGTTAACTGATACGGGGAACCTTGTAACTCTGCAGTGTATTTTAAAATATCAAGCTAGCGCGACTTCGCGCGAAAATTTTACGAGAACCCTAGGATGCTGGGAAGTTCCATTCCCCAGGAATTCGGGCCATTCCGAAGCCGTTACCTATTTTTTTGGCCAAACGACCCTTTAAGCGCCCGATCCGGACACCGGTTCGGGATTTTTGGGCGAAACCTCCGTAAAATACTTTTTAGGTCAAGAATGAATTCAGGGAGCCTAAAATAGCAATTCGAAGCACTTTTGCGAATTTTCGATGCCAGGGGCATTTCGGTAATTCGCCGCCCCGAGCGGGGTATTCCGGTAATTTTACAGTGCTAAGTTTTTCGACGGACTTTTTAGTCCAGAAATGTAATTACAAAACCTGAAATGTTGTTTTGAATCTGATTTGGCGCGCTTGGGGGTGATAATGAATCTCCGGGGGCATTTTGGTAATTTGCCGCCCACCGGGGGTATTTTAGTAACTGAACGTTGTAAAATTTTCCGACTAACTTTTAGTTCGGTTTCAGGGTGTAAGACACCCTGAAAGTTATTTTTTCCAGTTGTTCTGAAAGAAGCTTAAAATCCCGTTTCAAAGCACTTTTGAGATTTTTCGATGCTAGGGGGCATATCGGTAATTCGCCGCCCCGAGAGGGGTATTTTGGTAATTTTACAGTGTTAAATATTTTGACGGACTTTTTAATCCAGAAATGTAAGCAAAGCACCTGAAAGCTTGTTTTGAAGCTGATTTGGGGCATTGGGGTGATAATTAAACCCCCGGGGGCATTTCGGTAATTTGCTGCCCACCGGGGGCATTTTGGTAATTTTACATTACACAAATTTTCCGAATGACTTTTAAATAATTTTATTCTTCTTTTATTTAATTCTATGACTTGTAGAGAATGATATAATTTTTATGTTTTAGATTTCAGTATAAATATGGATGCAACTGGAGGAAATAATTTTTGTGAAGGTTCTGATCCACCTTACTTGGGTCAAGTTTTTCAAATACTGGACGAAGTTGAAGCATACTATAGAGCATATTCGAAAACGATAGGTTTCGGTATTAGAATTAAGACGACTAGAAAACGGGCCAATACAGATCAAATTGGTGCAAGACTATTTGAGTGTCATAGAGGAGGCCCGTATGTACCCCCGGTTGTTCATATCAGTGACGAAGGGCCGTCAAGACAAAGAAGACGGGACACATTTCTGGGTACCGGCTGCAAGGCCCATGTGTATGCAGTACACCGGAAAAATGAAAGCCATTGGGTTGTGACGGGAGTGGAGTTGAGCCATAACCATCAGTTGATGACCCCTAGTAAGATTGGTCAAATTCATCAGCACCGACAAATAAGCACGGCACACAGGGAACTGATATTTACAATGGCCGAGGCTAAAATTCCACCTTCTAGAATGATGGGGGTTTTCTCAAGCCAGGCTGGGGGGATTGACAAGTTGAGTTTCAACGACGCAGACCTTCGAAATCAACTTTGTGCTCAGAGGAGAGAGTCTTTCGGTAAGAGTGATTCTCAAGCTACACTTAATCTCTTACGGAGCCTTCAGAGTGAGAATTCTGGCTTTTTCTATAGTCTCCGACTGGATGACGAGAACCACATTAGTACTATATTTTGGGCGGATGCCCGTTCTAGAGCTGCTTACCAAAATTTTGGGGATGGTGTGACGTTTGACACCACATACCGCACAAATAAGTACTCTATGCCTTTTGCTCCGTTCACCGGGGTGAACCACCACTATCAGTCAATATTGTTTGGCTTTGCCCTGCTTAGGGATGAGACAGAGGAGTCATTTACGTGGTTATTTGAAACGTGGCTCAAAGCAATGTATCATATTCCTCCAAAGACCATCATAACCGACCAAGATCTGGCAATGAAAAATGCAATCGCTAGGGTCCTGCCAGATACTCACCATGGCCTGTGCACATGGCACATAAGCAACAAATATCCCGAACGGCTTCACAATGTATATGCCCACCATCCGACATTCAAGACTGACTTTAATACATGTGTGAAGAAATCGTTGACGGTAGACGTGTTCGAGGAGAGGTGGGCCAAGTTAATGTACGACTACTCTTTGCACAATCATGAATGGTTACAATCGTTGTATGAGATCAAGACACAGTGGGTCGGTGCCTACACCAAGAAGTTTTTTGCAGTCGGAATGACTACGACCTCGAAAAGCGAAGGTATGAATTCATTCTTTGATGGGTACGTGGGCCATGCTTCTAGTATAACAGAGTTCGTACTAGAGATGCAGAAAGCCCTTGAGAGGCAATTTTTCCTTGAGAGAGAAGCCGACGCGGCTACGGTTTACAAAGAAAGACAAATAGTAGTTTTTTCACCTTTGGAGGCTCATGCGGCTCAAGTTTATACCAAGAAACTGTTTAGACTATTTCAAGAGGAACTACTAAAGTCGAATCAATACAGCATGACAAAGTTGCACGCGTATTCCACCACGGACCTCAAGGTTTATGCTTTGACAAATGTGACGAATTTCGTCAATCCGTGCTCTTCGTCGACTCCGAGGAACAGAAGACATTTTACCGTAGCCGTTTGTATGGACACCGGGTTAGTTAATTGCAACTGTCAACTGTTTAAGCATAAATGTATACTCTGTCGACACGCTTTGAGGTATTTTAGCGCCAAGAATGCTCGTGAAATCCCTCAAGTGTATATCTTGGATTAGTGGACAAAGGAAGCCAATAGAGTCCACGGTCACATTCCTTACGTGCCCAATGTTTCAGTCGATTTCGAGCAATCTGAGACGCTGCGATATAATCACCTTTGTAACATCATGCACGGTTTATCAATGGATGCAGCGTCAACATTTGATGGGTACAGGTATCAAGTTGAAGCAGCCGCAAGGGATAGGGCTAAGCATGCACAGTTTAGGATGGCATTACCAGAAACACGGGAGCCTCGGACGACTCCAGCTGATCGATTCAATCGAGCTTCACAGCCAGACATTGACAGCACTAGCCTGCAAGGTGAGGAGGACGACATTTTTGATCCAATTATTTCTCAAACAAAAGGGCAAAAATGAGCAATACGTATGAAACATCCGATTGAAGAAGCAACGGGTCAAAAAAAATTGCGAAAGTGTGCGTTGTGTAATAAGATGACTGATCATGACAAGAGAAATCATTATAAAGTGCTTGGTATCGAACCTGGCGTTACGGTCGAGGAGGACGATGATGAGGAAGAGTGTTAGGATTAATGTTTCAGTTGTATAAATTAAACTTTTATAATGTATATATTTGTGATTTGGTTTGTGAAATCTTTAATTTGTGATTTGGTTTGTGAATTATTGATATTTTTGGAAGGGTCTATTCGGACACACTTTAGCGCCCAATTCTTAGCTTGCGCAAAAAGTTGTAATTTTTTTTGTCATTTTTTTTCCCTCATAGCACCTCAGGCACGCAAGTTAGCCCAATTCTATGAATTTCGGCGAAAAACGAGACAAATTATTTTTTGGATTTTCCTACGACGCCCCTATTCGCGCACACTTTAGCGTCCAATTCTTAGCATTCGAAAAAAGTTGTA
Organism: Escallonia rubra; assembly: GCA_033065855.1. Classification (NCBI taxonomy): domain Eukaryota; kingdom Viridiplantae; phylum Streptophyta; class Magnoliopsida; order Escalloniales; family Escalloniaceae; genus Escallonia; species Escallonia rubra. The sequence continues at coordinate 56,004 of JAVXUO010001755.1, read as the reverse complement.
ATTTTTTTTGTCACTTTTTTTTTCGTTCATTGCACCTCATGCACGCTAGTTAGCCCGATTCTATGAATTTCGGCGAAAAACGAGACAAATTATTTTTTGGGCGTTTGTTACGACGCCCCTATTCACACACACTTTAAGACCCAATTCTTAGCATTCGAAAAAAGTTGAAATTTTTTTTGTCACTTTTTTTTCGCTCATTGCACCTCATGCACGCTAGTTAGCCCAATTCTATGAATTTCGGCGAAAAACGAGACAAATTATTTTTTGAGTTTTCCTACGACGCCCCTATTCGCACACACTTTAAGGCCCAATTCTTAGCTTGCGCAAAAAGTTGTAATTTTTTTTGTCACTTTTTTCCCTCATAGCACCTCAGGCACGCAAGTTAGCCCAATTCTATGAATTTTGGCGAAAAATGAGACAAATTATTTTTTAAGGTTTCCTACGACGCCCCTATTCGCGCACACTTTAAGGCCCAATTCTTAGCATTCGAAAAAAGTTGGAATTTTTTTTGTCATTTTTTTTCGCTAATTGCACCTTAGGCACGCTAGTTAGCCCGATTCTATGAATTTCGGTGAAAAACGAGATAAATTATTTTTTAGGCGTTTTCTACGACACCCTTATTCGAGCACACTTTAAGGCCCAATTCTTAGCATTCGAAAAAAGTTGGAATTTTTTTTGTTACTTTTTTTTTGCTCATTGTACCTCATGCACGCTAGTTAGCCCAATTCTATGAATTTCGATGAAAAACGAGATAAATTATTTTTTGGGTTTTCCTACGACGCCCCTATTCGCGCATACTTTAAGGCCCAATTCTTAGCATTCGAAAAAAGTTGCAATTTTTTTTGTCACTTTTTTTTGCTCATTGCACGTCAGGCACGCTAGTTGGCCCACTCTAGGCAATATATTTTTTTCACGTTTTTTTTCCTCATTACACCTTAGGCACGCAAGTTAGTCCATTGTCCAAAGTCATTCTAAAGTAATAATAAGGCTAATTCAATTTGAAATCTTAATATCAAAAATCCAACAATACTAATAATAATCCATACGAACGTCAACTACATCTCAAGGGAATGGTAAGGAAGGCGTCTAGCTACACCCTTTTTCAGCTCCCAAGCTATCCGATATCTTAACGTCAATGCATCCCTTCGAGACCACGACGTATATTCGAGCACATCCGAGCGAGCTATGTAGTCCATGTACTTGATGATGTAAATCCCACAATCATGACTGTTATATTGCTTTGGTCAGTTTTGAATCATCACGACCGTCCAAGGCTCTATCATTGTTGAGCTCGTGATGGCTTCCCCCGTAACATGTCGGCACGCTAGTGGATTGATAGTAGTCTGCATCCAACAGTAAAAAAAGTTATCAAGCCTACTTAACAAGAAGAATAGACTATGAGCGAAGCTGTAGAAATATAAACTAACGACCGCATTGATGTACGTGGAGTACATCTCTGCTAGCTGCCCACCAGGTCCATCTTCCATTAGGCTATCATATATGTGGACCGTTTTGTTCATAGGATGGAGAACTAATAGGAAGAAGTGGCACCCGTGAAGACACGGTATCATGATTAGGTTAGCCTCAGATGCGTGACATTGATCGTCCGAGTTCAATAAGGCAAGCACGTTTGCAGACGGTTGCCATTCACCCCTGCTTGTCCCTCGCATCCTTCTCCATGCTGTGAAGTCATTCATGCAATTCACCAAGAGGGGGACTAGAAAAGAGGGGTACATGTTGAGCTTCAGAGTTTGGGAGGGGTTATTACGTAGCTCTCTAACACGAAGCCAATCTATGTAAGCGTCCATGACCCAGTTCGAAATATCTGTGTCCGGCGCCAACAGTCTCATATCAGAGTGACCTATGAATCCCGCAACAGGAAAGTCAGTTGAATCGACGGGATCATGCCCGAAGTAGTGCCGGTCGATAAACTCCCGTTTCGCCCGACTCAATGGCTTCGTCGATTGTCCTTTATCCGACTGGATGCTTGGGCGCGACGCCTGGAATCCTACTTGACTCAGGCGCTGAGAGACGTACGCGTAAGTAGGCAAGCGACTAGATGGCTCCAACACCTGACTCTGGGGTTGAGAGTCGTATGCGTCAGGAGGCAAGCGACTAGACGACTCCCACACCTGACTCTAGGGTTGAAAGTCGTACGCGTCAGGAGGCAAGCAACTAGACGGAAATCGCACATGACTCTGGGGTTGAGAGTCGTACGCGTCAGGAGGCAAGCGACTAGATGGCTCCTCTCGGTAACCCCGGTACGCAACATCAAATTTATGAAGATCAGTCTTGTACCTGTCAATGGAGCTCTTCAGACTGTCAGTAGCATGCACAACGTACCAGTCAAACTGCTCAAGCTGCTTGAACACCTCAGTGCCCTGGTCAACCTAAAAAACATGCATAGAAAAATCACCGTCATCATTTCAGGCATGGTCGATAAGGTGCGCAAATAAAAATTGAAACAACAGTAGCATGACTTACAATGCTCAATGCCCAGAACTGGTCATAGACCTCACGTGGCGCATACGATGGCTGCCTCACCTGGGAAGGGCGATTCACCCTCGTGCGCGTCACGTTGAGAAACCATTTAAGGTAGTCCTCGATACTGATGACGTCGTCCTTGAGCGATACAAGGCTATCGTACGTTTCTTGCCAAGTATTCCACTGTTCAACCTCATCGCTCAACAAATGCCAGGCATCAAGCGCCTCGAATTTCGGAAGCTGACGACTCCTATATGGCCGCATGTCTACAGGGGGTTTTGGTATCCCTTGTAGACAGCCAGCTTGCCTCATAGCTCGATCGGGCATCTGAAACTCACATACTTTGAAGTGAATTAGCGGCACCCGAACCAAACCTGCCAGCACGTACGATATCGGAAGTTGCCAACAATACTCATCTAACCGATGCATCACCTTGTCGTATGGCTGCCACGTCACCTGGGGTGCATCCAGCATATCTAGTTCCCCCCGATAAAACTGTAGATGGTTGTGAGGATTTACCCGTCTCTTCCGGTTAGTCTCGGGCCCCCAGGCCCACACCCTAGGCCACGTCTCATCGGAATATTCCCGCGGTTGTGGATGACCCGTGGGTAGCCTCTCGTAAGACCAATCCTGTGAATGCAAACATTATATGGAATTAGTAATTAATCACGAATATATTGACACGTCAAAACTAGAATATAAATGCTCATACCTGTAATAGAGTCATGCAGGCGGCAATAGACTTGGCACCTATTCTCGTACCCTTATGCAGTGCTCGATATAGGTGCGCAAGAACAGCTGAACCCCACGAATACGAGTGTACCTCCTCAAGATCCACCAAGAACACCATATACTTCGGATGCACCGTGTTTTTTGAATGCGTCGGAAGTAATATAGCTCCAATAATGTATAGAAGGAATGCCTTCGTATACGTCACAAAATCATGACGAGTGTATTCATCCGGTAGCTCGCCGTACTGCTCTCTCAGCCATTTAAGTTTGATGCCGTTTGTTGTGAGAGCTTCTTTCGGAATTTTTGAAAAATACTGTCTAGCCATATTCTTTATGGATGCAGACGGTTTGCTCCAAGTAATGGGTTTACCGTGACATGGGATTCCAAGTATAAATCCGACGTCCTCTAATGTAATTGTCATTTCACCAAACCGGAAGTGAAATGAGTTCGTCTCGCTCCTCCATCGTTCAACTAGAGCGGATATAAGGCAATCGTCGTGTCGAGACCAAATCCCGCAATCGGTGAACATGGCCAAATTTTGACGGTGTAATAGTTGTATTTGTTCCTCGTTCAATACCCACTCTTCGAGGTGACGTGTGCTTTGAATTGTTTCCAAAACACCCCTGTCGACACCGTCAAATACATACCTCGCGACGTGGTCATCGTCATCGTATAGGATTGATTTATCATGAGGTCCGGGGTTGAAATTCATATCTCTAAGAACAAAATATAATCGTAAACCAACTTAGCGTCCATAATATTTGCATTCCAAAAATATAACTGGATGTTAAACCTAGCATACCAACGCGTTAGCAATAGTCATTATCTCATTATTTCAATGTATTAAAACAATTCCTCACTTCCCACCACTCCGAACGCTTAATTACTCTACTTCCCTAAATTTTAGAGCCAACGTGGCAATTTACCAATATACCCCCCGATGCCCGCTACACCACCAACACCACAAAACCGCTTTAAAACCACTTTTTAAATGTATTACGTCAATTATATACCAAATATTTCGTCAATATATTTTAAGGGGAAAGTTACCAAAATACCCCCAACTTATGCAAAATACCCCCTGACAGACATTGCCCCAACAAACATCTCAGAACAACTGGAAAAAATAACTTTCTGAAACTGAACTAAAAGTTAGTCGGAAAATTTTACAACGTTCAGTTACTAAAATACCCCCGGTGGGCGGCAAATTATCGAAATGCCCCCGGAGATTCATTATCACCCCCACGCGCGCCAAATCAGATTCAAAACAACATTTCAGGTTGTGTAATTACATTTCTGGACTAAAAAGTCCGTCGAAAGTAGTATTTTCGTTTTATATAAATAGTAGTTTTAATTTTTTGTATTAGAGAGTACTTTTGAAGACACAATATTAATTTTTGAATTTGAAGGACATAATTGTCAAGAAGAAGTTTTAATAGATTAGAAGATTGATTATGTAGAGTTTTAGAATGATTAGAAGTAGTTTTTAAATAAAATAAGACTTACTAAGAAGTTAGTTAATCTTAAAATAATATGATCTGATGACGTGTCATGTAAAGAAGCGTTATTAAATCACGTTCTTCTTCTAAATACTCATAAGTTGTTTTTTGGGTCTATGGATTTTAATTTTCACATTAGAAACACTTTTAAGTAATTGTCAAAATGAAGTCTTAATAGATTTGTATATTGATTAGGTAGAGTTTTAGAATGATTAGAATTAGTTTTTAAATTAATTGTTTTCTATATCGAAAGTATTATTTTCGTTTTATATATATATGAGTTTTTATATTCATATTAGCAAGTACTTTTGAAGATACAATAGTCAATAATAAGTCCTAATAAGTTAGTATAATGATCAGGTTGAGTTTTAGAATGATTAGAATTAGTTTTTAAATTTTAAGGACATAATTGTCAAAAATAATTCTTAATAGATTAGTCTATGATTATGTATAGTTTTAGAATGATTAGAAGTAGTTTTTAAATTAAATAAGACTTACGAAGAAGTTAAAGGATAACAAATATCATTATGTTAGGGTGATATTATGGGGCGAGCGTTAATTAACCACTTGCTATTGAATTTGCATGAGAATCACGACTCATAGTTACAATCAATTGCATTATAATCAATTTTAAGATTTAATACTTATAACTTGTCTAAGATTTACTTATTAGTCTTATTTTCCTGAAATTTTAATTAATTATAAATACAAAAGTCTTTTTATTAAACATTAGTTTGTAGAATTACACAGCTACACTTTTGCATTTTAAAGGTTTTGGATATTCTCAAATATAGTACCTAAGAATTATTTGATTAAACTGTACCACTTTTTTCCGTCCAATACATATGTGATTTCAGTTCAAAATCTCATATATGCAATATAGCCACTTTGTTGGTCGTGCGGTCTTTGTCAAAGCAAAAAGTTATCTTATAATTTGATTATTAAAATTATATATTACACACATTTATAATATGACATATTTTGGTATATGTATTATGTTGTGACAAAACAAGTATCTTTCATAAGAAAGTACTATTAAATGCACTTAGCAGATCTAAGAACTATAACTTGGCGACTAATAGTAGTAATAGAAGATGTGAAGAATAATATCAACATTCCGAAATAAGGACACATCATCTTAATCAATTGAACGTTCTCATTAGTAGCGGCTTCTAAAAAAAAAAAAAAAACTATATACGAAAATATTGGATATTATGTGGTCAATCTGTTAAATTTATTTTGTAAAAAGCGATAACTTATTTGAAAGAGGTGTATGCATAAGTCCTGTTAAATTTGAAATCCAACTTTATTTCTTTTAGATTTCTACTTATTGTTATAATAATATCAGGAACATGTATATATATATATAATAGCACGTTAAAAACCCTCTGAAGTTCAAAAGGGATAAGTGATAGCATAACCACATTTAATTACAAGTATAATGGTATTTGCTATTTATCTTTATATGGTACCAGCATGATTATTCTTCTACTTTAAGTGCTAGGTCAACATTCATTTGAAATATTACTTGACAACTTAAAATAAAAGCTTGAAGAAGGCAACTAAACAAACATGTATATTCAAATATCTTACAATAATTGCATGCAGCCTAATAAAAAAAAAATTGCTATTTAATAATCAAAAGTTAGGAGTAATGCAAGTGAATTCATTGTTTAATATTTTACTTAAGTTAGTCGTGAGTAATTTAGGTACTAAAATTATTATCTATAGCAAAATAAGATATTTTTTATAAGGTTAATATCTTTTTTGTCTCACGATACGTGTCACGTATTGATACACTTTTTAAAACCTTATGATATACAGTATTTTATAAACCGGCCCAAGCTTGACTCGGGTTACTGGGCTAGTGGTTGAGTAATGGTCATACTGTTCAAAATGGAAAAGTTTTTGCTCTTATCGCCGTCATAGAAAAATAGCTATAATCCTTGTTTAGCAACAATTAATAGTTATTAAATATTCTTAGTGAATTTTATTTTGTCATGCTGCTTAAAATTGCCCTTGAAAGCATTAGCACAAATGCCATTAGAGTAACCATTTCTTGTCGTTAGTGAGGTTGCAGCTATCTTCAGAAAAAATTATCTGTCTAGGATTACACAAACATGTTAATAAGGATCTTGCTAATAAACAACAAAAAGGAAAAAATAGCAGTTTTGATTGCTAGAACATGGCATCACATATCTACTTGAGCCAAAATTCGTGTGGAAACTATGAGACAAAAAACGATAAGGCCGCTCTTACATTGGTAATTCTAGGCCTAGCTTCAAGTGTATCCAAATGTGAACGAATGCTGTTACTTTTGCGGTGTTGATACAATCTTGATCCTACTAGCCTACCAACCTTAAGATGCTCGCATTTGAACTTTCGAGCTAAAGAAAGTTATTCCACAAGACTTGAGAGAGAAGCAAGTTATATAGACAATATTTGTTTACTTGTACAAGTCGAGCAACAATGTGGAAGAAAATACCGGTAGATCAACGAGACAGTGAGAGACCAATATTCCTAAAGTGTAACCTTCCTTGTGCTGTATCTAGTTGGCAAGAAGACACCTTCATATTCTTTTGGAAAGAAGCCACCATGTTATTTTCTTGAACCAACTAATCAATATGATTAACAAATCTTCCTCATAGTCCAGATTGTGCAGTCTGCGAGTTGAAACCCCCCCCCCCCCCCCCATAAGCTCAAGACTAAGCTTCTAGCAGATGATGACTTGCGTGTAAGGGACTGGAGTGCGTGTGGAGAAGGGCTTCTTTGATGCTGAAACATAACTTTGTCAAACACATGAAAAAGAAGAGACTAGTTTCATCCAATCATAGCCTAACTGCAGAAGAAATCGCTTCATCAATGACACTCCTGCTAGAAGTCCATGCGGGTTTCATGTAATTGAGAAGATTTGTGTAATTTCATCTATAAGTCAAAAAATGACACTCCTGCTTGTTCCTACCATTTGCATTGCACCGCCACTTCCAAAAACCTGCATGGGCATATCGTACAAGTAAAAGCTAGAGGTTGAAATTTTGTACCATTGTTAATATTTTTATAATGGAACATTCAATAATAATGCTAATTACAAGAGCAAATAAGAGTTAGATTCTACGGAAAGTGACCTAATTAAATTTTTATTTGCAAGTACCATATGCCAAAAAAACAATGCTTGCCACTTGCAACGAATTGACGAAAAAGCAAAAAGTTGAATTATTGGTGTGGCTTAAATTAGTAAAGATAAGAGAAAATACCAATAACTGCGTGATACTATATTGTGTGGGCAATAATAGTCGAGACAAAAAGAAAAATAAAATAACTATATAAGAATTTTAGCAACAAAGATTAGACGCGTACTTCCATGCCTACCACTTTCTCTTATGTCTGTACTATCAAAGTGCAAGTCAAGTCAGGTAATTGACTAGAACACAAGGGTTAAAAAAACTCAAACAGAGAGATCTTTATCTGAATTCACACAACGGGATATCGATCCTCTTTTGTCTTCCGTATTGTCCCTCTGTTAAAAAAAATATATATCAATTTCTTTTTTTATAATAAAGACCGGTAAATCGATGATCTTATACGCATATGCACTTGTGTCTGATTAACGTGAAAACACTTAAATTATGCTCATTGGTATGCCACTTTCTCTTTCAACCTCTTTGGATGTACCAAGAATTAAAAAAATAAAATGAAAAGCTCCGAACATGAGAAACACAATTTTCAAAAGCAGAATATATTGGTATAAATTGTTAATAGTTGGAACGAAGACATGCTTGTGTTTAAGTGACGAATCCAAGCGCCTCAAACATACGCAGATGTTTCCTTCAACAAGAAAGCGTGTGGATCACTTGCCATTAGTCCCTCCTCACTTTCCACATGCTCTATATGCTGAATTTTTAACCCTTCTCAGTAATAATCAATTAACTTTCCATCAATGCGCTAGTGGGATCCCATTCCTTGTCTTTGCTGCTCTATGTTAATAAGGCTCATCCCCTCCTCTAACACTCCAAACTTTAAGCCACTGATCCAGTAGTCACTTTACTCTTATATAACTTGATTTGAAGATGAGAATTGAAGGAGAAAAGAGATATGCACTATTACTAGCAGCAAGAGATTCTGACTATGTGAAGAAGGTGTATGGTGGGTACTTCAATGTGTTTGTCGCAACCTTTGGAGAAGGAGGAGAAAGATGAGACTTGTTTAGGGTTGTTGATGGAGAGTTCCCATGTATGAATGAGCTCCACAATTATGATGGGTTTGTGGTTAGTGGTAGCCCTTATGATGCTTATGGAGATGACTCCTGGATTCTTGAGCTTTGCTTTCTTCTGCAAACCCTGGATGCCAGGCAAAAGAAGGTGCTTGGTATTTGATTTGGTCACCAGGTAACTTGAGATGATGAATATCAGTTTCTATATATCCGCACCATTTTGGCAATCTCTACAATCTGCTTCATGCTAAGTTTGCATAAACAAGTTAATAGTTCTTCAGCAAACAAGACATGCAGCCTGGATATACAATTATGACTTTTCAGCCTATATGTAGGGCTCAGTTGCGAGAAGACCTGCGGGAGCAATATAGAAGACGATAATCCGCCTGCTAGACTGAAATAGCATATAAAGCCAGAGGACACGGAGTGCGTCTGAAGAAGATATCACAGACATAGTTGGCGATGAGTTCTAGTTCACTAGATACAATGGCATCATGTGTGCTTCCAACTTTGTTGAACTAGCTTCTCAACGAGCAGCGATGTGAATACGCCATAGACAGAGGTCATTGTATCACCATGAGACAATATGTAATGTCAAGACGACTGGATACTGCAGCAAAAATCTTAAACGGGACTTTAAGTCGTTGGGTGCCGTGAATTTGTTCCTTGCTTATGGATTGGTTTATACGTCACCGTTGATGCTCGCAGGCATAGTTTAAACCCTTGCAAGAAATAAAAGTACGTGACTGAAAAAACAACCTTTGAAGGAATAAAGCATATGAACTTACAAGAGCACATAATTAAGAGCAATGTTTAAACATCGTGGCCCCGTTAGGGTTTTACTGATTAAAAGACAGAGTGTCCTGCACTGTGTGTCGCCAATTGAATTTAAAAATTCATAATAGTCTGTAAGGCCCGACATATAATAGAGTCGCTCAACTGGATGATGGTAGACCAAAAAGTAAATAGGTCTAGCTAATAGAGGCGCATTAGAAGCAGCCTTCGGAAGGCTTGCCAACGCCTAAGATCGCAGTCGCTTAACTTTTAGTGACAGATATGCAATAAGATATACGCCGTTTTTAAAGAATACGCGGCATATATGTTAAATAAATGAGAACCGGTGAGTCTTAAATTTAAATAGGCCTTTTTGACAGGTTAAAAACTCAATACTTTAAAGTATGCAACCTAAGTTAAATAATTGGATCCTTTGGGTCTAAATGTAAACATGCACTTTTATGGGGGTTCATGTCGAATTATTTTAAAAAGAGAGATTTCACCTGATTTGTTGGGGTTACCCCCTTTTTCAACTAACAGATGTGCAGCCTTTGCCTGGAGATAGATCGAACTACTATAGGAAGGCAGTAGCACCACGGTGACGTGACGATGATGTCAAGGAGCTGGTGGCCAAGCGGTGCCGTCGCCATTTGCTCGCGACGGAGGGCGCGACGTCTCGGAAGGTCGCCGGCTTAATGGTGGCAACAGTTCAGTTGCAGATCTCACCAGAGGGCAGATCTTTGGGATGGAAGAGGCGTTGGTCAGATCAGTATAGTGGAACCACATGCGGGGCTCACCGGCATGGACTTTTGTAAGTCTTGGCTGGTGGCGGCAATGTGGTTGGGACTTTAACCCATGGCAGCAACGATGGTTGTGTACTTTGGCAACGGTTTGTGCCGATTGGCTCTGGCGACGACTGCTGGCACTTTCGTCTCTCTTTATTTTTTCTTTTTTTGTGGAGACCGGCCTATTGACCTATGGCGGGGGTGATAATAAATGGCCCTTGGTGGCTACAGTGGCTGTTGGTGGTCCATAGTCGACTAAAAATCTTGGGCAAGGTGCAGCGGTGATATGCTAGGGTTTTGACCCTATGCGACGGCGATCTTGCTGGTGTGGTGGTCGCCTGGAGGCGCCCCCACTGATGCTCGTTGTGACAGCATCATCTAGGGAGGTCAAAGTGGTTGCGCTGGTGCGGCCGCTAGTCGCGGATAAGACTTTGTCGACTGGTGCTTCCAAGGGTCGCAGTTTCGACGCCAATCAGCACAGATCTGGCAGTAGCTGTTGTGATTATCGGTGTAGGATGTTGGCTAAGCGGCGACATTGCCGTTTGTTCATGGTGGATGGCATCACATCGGGGAAGGTCGTGGTGGACGGCGCGATGTCTCTAACTTTTTTTCTTCTTGTGTCGCTGCTCCTGCAGCTTTGTGGTGGTTGTGCGACTATGATAGTCGTGCTTGCTGCGGTGTTGTCTAACTGCTTGGTTTTCGTGGTGGTTCTGCGTGGTTGCCTACCGGGTTTCGGAGGCAGCACTGCCGATTGCTGTTTGAGTCTAACGACAACAACTTGTGATTATTGATCTTGAAAATTTGGAACTCTGAATCTTTTTTTCTCTGATACGACAGTTGAATTTTTAGACCTTCGGCGGTGGTTGTTCTGTCAAAAGTTGTGACGCGTTGCTACTCGCCGATTCCCACGCGACTCTTTGGGTTTTCTTAAGGTCAATCGGCTAGGCTGTCGGATCTCAAGGATGGCGCGAATCTGTTGCTGCTAAAAATATGCTACGCATACGTTGCAGAACCCTAGCCCGAACCGATGACCTATAAGACAGAAAAAATGACCGCCGGGTGGGGTCTCAGCGGAGAACTCTCCGAGGCTTAAGTCAGAGTGTAGCAACAGAATAATAACCCAAAAAAACAGGAAAAGACTGTGTCTTTATGTGTGTAATTGTCCCCATACCTGGGGGTAGAACCATTTATATAGTCGTAGGTAGGACTGATTCTTGGCCCAGATGTGTTAGGATCGCCCTAACATCCTCGAGGATCACATCACAATCTCTTAGGACTCTTTTAGAATCTTGATAAGATAATCATCAATCTCCCAGTTTGACTGGTATTGCCGGGTGTTCCCCAATTATTGAGAGTTATATTTGAGTTATATCAAGTACCATGGAAGCAATTATAAATATTTGCAGAAGCAATTTAAAGCTACAAAAGTAGGTGCCGCGGTTGTCCACTGCAACATTTTTTACAAGAGGGTTAGTTAACGTTTGACTTCAGCACTTCACTTTTTAAGACAGCAAACATACCACTGAAAAAAAAGATTACAACTCCGTTTGTCGCTAAAAAGAGATATCTTTTAGGCAATATATATCCCTTTTTCACACAATAAGGTATGTTCTAGTGATACTTAAGCAACTGGCTTAGCTATACACACTTTTACAAATTATTGATCTCTGAAAAACTGATGTTATTCGGAATATGCTCAGATCTTTATACTATGGATGAAAGCAAAGAGCATTTTTGCTTTTTATTTGAGCTAGTAATAATTTATGCTTGATAGATGGAGTGCGAAAGGGACTCGACCACATTGCACCCCATATAGAGCGAAGGCTATCGACATAAAGTTTGAGGGTCTGGTACAAAAATCAATGCTTTTCAAATATGGGCTTCATTTCATCACACAAAATATTTTAGCTAATATCATTATGAAGGCTAATGCTGGCCATGGGGAAGCTAGAAAATTTGCCTGTGATAACATAATAACATGGTATCGATGGAAAAATCAACACAGCAAAATGACTACCTGGAGGGGTGAACACAGTGGTGGAGTAAGAATTTGTTTTTAAGGTGGGCATAAAAATCTCAATCTGAAATTAACAATCCCATTAATAGCAATTTTCATATTCTATCGATTCCTAATTATAAATTGTAAATTCCAAAGCCCAATCGTCACATCCTAAATTGATACAAAAAAGAAGGGTTCCAAGAAGTAGAAAATATAAGAATCAATCGTTGGATCTTCCCTTACTTTTACGGACTGCGGCGAGCATTAGTGTCGTTGTCGAGAAATTAACCTGGCGACTGCCGCCTGTGAGCACTATTACTAGTAGCCTATGAATTGGCCCTGGACCTTGCCTGAGCACGTGAGGCCGTGACGTTTGGGCTTTAGGTGCTGTGAGCCGTGAGCCCGTGACCTGTCGGAGCTGGATTGGCAAGTGAAGGCAGTGGTGCTGGCCGTTGAGGGCGTGCCATCGTTAGGTAAGGCCGATGGGCGGTGAGGGAACTGAGGAGGAGGATCTGTTCTCTTCTCCACATATGTGCCTTTAAGGCTTTGAAAGTATTGAGGCTTTGGAAACCATAGAGAGAGAGAACAGAAATAATTTGTTGTGTTGACTTTATACGTAAACTAAGTCTTTTATATGTGTAAGTTTAGCATTTTAAGTGACTAAAAGGATATATTTTTTAACTATCCTTAAAATTTATAGATACATTAACATCTAAAATGACCACAAATACATCTCCTTTAATTATTTTTCAAATTTATAGGTGGGCACTTTACTATTGGAGATAAAATATACCATATAAAAAACAAAAGTTCTGGAGAACTAGGTTGGCACCGGCCCACCGTCCCCCACACTCCCTCCGCCACTAGGGCTGTATACGAACTGAGTTTGAGCCGAACAGATGTATGTTCAAACTTGTTTATTTACTTTCAGGTCAGGTTCGTGTTCATTTAATCTTCAGAATTTTGTTTGAACTCGTTCGGGGTTCGTATCACAAAACTCGTGTTCGGATCGAGTTCGTTCATTTATTTATAGGAACCGAACTCGAACTTGAAAACTCGTGTTCTCGTTCAAAACAATTATTTTCAAACCAGAATTACACCTTACTCAATCTAATTGTCTAACAGCTTTTAAGACTTCCAAGTTTAAACTAATTTATACTATAATTAAGTCATATGACTTTTGGGGTTAGAACATATTATAATTAAGTTATTATCCAGACGAGCTGTTCACGAATAAATTTATGAACACTTTGGAATGTTCATGCTCGACTCGTTTACTAAACGAGTTCTAATATTTTGTTCATGTTCGGTTCGTATATTATACAAACGATCAATAATGAGTTCTTTGGGGAACGAACCACCATCAGTTCATGAACAACTCGGTTCATTTACAGCCCTATCTGCCAATGACTGTGAACATTCAACCATCTTTTTTGGATGGACTCTAGAAGTTCCTACAAAATCTTATATTCTATTCCTTATGGTTTTTGGTTCCTAGCCAGCTTTCTGTTATTAGCATTACATGTGCCTTTTTAGCTTGACTAATCGTGTAGCAAGGAGGCAGGCTAGGGCCCCGTAGATAGCCTTGGAACCCCATAGACCACGTGCGTTTTCCATCTGAGGGCTTCTAATAATATACCAAAAACAAGATGACTACACAAAAGTGAAAGAAAGAACTCTGACGCATGACATATGACATACCTTAGACAGGTGGCACTTTTTGGGAATGCCGGTTGTCACTGATGATGTAGTACTTTCAGTGTCCCACTTGAGAATTCATTTTCATACCATTTGACAGTAATAGTTCATCACTCTAAATCTTCATAGCTAGGGAAAAGAAACAACCTAAGCACCAGATAGAGACGTGACCTTAGTATTGGACTTGTGACCATTGGCCCCATACTCGATTCGAGCCTACGCCCCTTCAACAATGTTAGTCTTCCTGCTCTGTCTAGGTTGCCTCGGATCCTACCCTTGTTCTATCGGACATCCTTATACTCATTATCTAACTCAGTTATACTTTTTGTGGCACCTCCATATGTACCGTGAACCCACGTCCTTGATGTCAATGTACAATTATCTAATTCTTATTTTCTCATTAAAGCGAGTGGAGTACCTGATAAACTATCATTATCATAGTTCGCTCTATGGAACTATATATTATTATCGCCTCTCTAGTGCCTATCTTATATCTAAACATTAATTATCAAATGATTTTTTTCATTGTTTTCCCTAAGAACAAGATCAGGTTTGATAAACACGTGATGCGAAGGAAATGGGTTTTCCATATACGTGGATGTCACACAAAGAATGCAGCCCTAGTTAAGCAACGCATGCTGATGTGGGACTAAGAAGGGGGGGGGGGATACTAAGGCTTCCGAGACAGAGCCTGAGAAGTGATAATGGTGGGAGGGTAAAAATACAAAATATACAATGATAGCTACATTCTAAGGCTTAGGGCTAGAATGTTTTCCTCTCTAGAATTCCAGAGGTATAAGATTTTAGAATGAAAATGTGAAATATAAAACTGTGTTCTGATATCCTTGAAATGGATTTCTCATGTCCCGATTCTAAGGGTTGAGAAGGTGATGCCATCAAGCGACACCCTGGGAATGACACGTTACCGAGGAGGTCATAGTCGGATCTCATATTCACACGGCCTGCCATGTGCTGCTTTGTTTTTTTTATTCGGAAAGACTAGCTCACATGGCGTCAATGTGGCCAGAGAAATCCTTGATCTAGCATCCAACTCAATGCCCATGCTGAGTCCGCCAAGGCCCCTCAAGAGATGTAGAAGACCTGACAGTTGTGGACAACTCCCGATACCCAACTTCTCCCCTCAAAATTCGTGGATCATAATCCATACGAGGTGCCGATGAAGAGCCCCAGTGCCGAAGATCACAGGCTAATCACATAAACACCTATCAGAGATAATGTCCCAAAAGAGTCACATATCTTGTGGGTGAGTAATTGTTTTGGAGCACTAAGAGCGCGCCAAGGTAATGTCCTATTAGAGTAGCCTACATGACTGATCAAGGTAATGTATGGAAAGAGTTTCCTAGCCGACATGCCAAGGTAGTGTCCTCGACAAGTTGCCAAGTCCTCATGGCGAAGTACTTGAGCTCTCTGGCGGAGAATGTTTTTTGAAGGAGTCGCATATCCCCACCATGAGTCTTTGTGCTTGAGCACTCGGAGGCACCAATGTAGCTTCCTAGAGGCGTCGCCTAGCCAACTAGCTGAGCTAGTGCCCCAGAGGAGCCACCTAACTAGCGGAAGCAGAGTCCTCATGTCGAAGCACTTGGAGCCCTCTTGCCAAGATAGTGTCTAGGATGAGTCATTTATCCCCGCGATGAGTCCTTGTGCCTGAGCACTAAGAGCTCCCCAACATAGTGTCACAAAGGGATTACTTACTGGATGAGATAAGGTATTGTCCTAGAGGAGTCACCCACCTGGAAGGAGGGGAATCTTTGTGCCATAGTACTTAGAGCTCCCTGAGGTAGTGTCTGAAAGAAGTCACCTATCCCGCGGGATGCTGCACAATCCGGAGAGTGGGTCGACATATGTTCCACTACCAAGCAAGGCGCATATGGTGTGATAAAGGATTAGACCAAAACCGTGGACTTAACTATCTAACATAGTGTTGGGTGACGGGCTGAACTAGTCAAGTCTACTTTGTTACTAAAAAATTGTAAAGTGACAATTAAAGGATCACTGCATAGTCATTTTTTGAGTTGATAGTCAACATTATCAATGAGACTCTTGTATTTCTTTCTTCAATGTAAGATAATATTTTATGTAAAGTAAAATAAAAACACACAATCCATTAAAAGAGTTTAATCATCTATTCAAGCAACATGACACCATACTAAGAGAGTATTCCTTAAGAATAAGCAATCAAACCATGACAAAGCTATAGGGTAGCTCTACTATGTTGAAGAAAAATGCACAAATCACCCATAACATACAATATTTAACATGGAATCTCTCTAGCTGAAGAACAAAACTACAAAGGAAAACTTCCACTAAATCTGTTATAGTAAGGATACATTTTGTCACAACTTTGTTTCCCTCTCTAGACACAATTAGAGACTTGTAAACATCGAGATAACAATTTTGAATCAACTCAAAATTACTTGAACAAGCATCTTGTAGACAAAGGTGGATTGCAGCTAGTGGTGAAAAAATCTAATCCAAAACTAGTTGTATGAGATGGAACAATATCAATAATGTCTTGGCCTTCTAACACGATCTTGGCCGTTTAAGATCACGTTTTATCATCCAATGACATATGTTTCAACAACAATACTGTCATTCTTTTCTCACCGTTTTCATTCACTTGCTTTTTTTCTCCAACCTTAGGTCATGAATATGAAACTTTCTAAAATTTAGCTTTAAACCTCTAACTAGGCTGCCCTTAATTTATAGGTCCATCCTCCACATAAGAAGTAAAAGGGAAAATAAGCTAATGACCTCAACTCTTATACGCTATGCACAATTTAGACGGATCTGTTATGTATGATGTGAAATGAAATGGATACTACTATTTCATTTCGTTGTCATAGTTTAGCTCAAAGCAATTCTTCAAACCCCCTCTCACTTCCACCCGGTGTATCACGCCTACCACGTTACCCACTACCACACACACCAACAACACACGCCCTGCACTCAAACATAACATAAACCCATACCCACCCACCATCCACACAAACACATTGCTCCCCCTCCCCCCAACCTGCCTTCCCTGTCCCTATCATCTGCCACCACACACAAACGCACCCCCACAACACTAACACTCAAACAGTAATACACATTGCTCCTATAACACACAAACACTCACAAAAACACGCATCACAATTCCCCCCCAATCCGCCACCACCCACCAACATATGCACTTGCGCGCACACACAAAAGACAATTTCTTTCTTTTTTACCACTAGCATATTGCTTGCAGTACAAGAAAATTGACCATAAATAACGAACACGGTTCGTCAAGAAAAGAAGCATATTAGTCGAGCAAGGCATACAATGACCAAAAACTAAGTTCGTCAAGGAAGTAGAAGTACCTCGCGGAGGTGTTCAAAGCGCTCGGTGATGATGCCAGTTGGCGTTGACGGTGTTGGTGGAAGTAGAGCTGCGGAGGTGCATTGACGGAGGCAATGATCATGCGGACTTCAATTGTGGTCTAAGGCGAAAAATGGACGGGGATGCGTGGATCTACGGTGGACAGTGGGAAGAGATACTGGCAGAGGCGCGGATCCATGATCTTGTGGACAATAGAGTCTTGGAGTGTGCAAAATGGTGGTGATTGCTGAATTGGTGAGTGGTGACCGTTGTGTGGGCTTGGTATAGAGTGTACGGCCTATTTAAGGGGGGGGGGGGGGTGGATGATAAAACAAGCAAGTTAAATGAACGCTTAGAAACCCTAAAACCATTTAAATAACACAATATCCAGGTAACTAGTACCAGACCTAAATCGAATCAGAAATTACGGGTCGATTTGGGTACTGATATTTTCATTAGTCTCCCACATATGTACCCGTACCCGGGTTTTTTAATCGGAACGTGTCGACCCTCGGGTCCGGGTCCTATTAAAGTTGAGTGGTTTTCGTTCAAGGTGCAGAATTTTCTTAACTGTTGGGTGTTCTAGTACTTAATTTTGAAATTGAGGAGGGTAAGTCACACATCTCGTAAAAGAGAGAGGGTCATTAGGTTATTTTCCCAAATGATCGAACCCCAACTATGTGATCGAACCCGCTGAACTCCCCGACTATAACTTGTTGTATTGGAGGTGTTGTGCTTTAAGTAAGACAGTTCTTAAGCAAGATAATGAGTCACTTGTGAATGTAGATTTTCATAAGATGATATGTCTCCTAGTCGTAAAATTGTTAGACAAATGGACAAATGTGGAAATAGGCATAAAATAATCACGTTTAGCGTGTAATTTCCATATCCACACATTAAATCGATTTTATCCTTAGGTGGTAATGCTATAGTTACTTTTACCAGCTATGCTCCCACGTTGACTTGAGATGTAAAAGAATTGGGTGCTCCAGTTTATAGGATTAAAAGAATTGGTTTAAGGTGCTTTTCTCTTGCATCCTTTTGTGGCCACGTCTTTCGATCAGAACAGTCATTCTCAAAACGACAAAAGAATATTAATCTGAGCAGCCGAACTGGGAAAATGTAAAAAAATTTCATGGGCTTAGGTTAAGTCATATATGATGTTCATAAGAACAGGATTATAAGAAGCTTAGTATGAAAGCAGACTGGGAAGTCTACTTTACGGCTGTGACCGGAGTGCACCACTGAGCTAGATGTATCTTAATACGTGTGATCTCACGCTAGACCTTTTTTAGGCTTGCTTATGCTAATTAACAAGCTCTACCCTCATCTCCTAAGATTCTTATCAATTCCAATTTTCACAAACTTAGATATGAGTTATGTTAAGCCCCTACTCACGCTTATTAATTACAGGCTCTCGTAAGACTCGATCAGCAACATGAGACATGACTTAGTAACATGCAGTGGCGGATATACTGTAGGGCCGGGGGGATTATGGTCTCCTCACATATTTGTCACTGAAGCCTACTTATTACCTTATACGTCATTTGCTTAAAGCATTAAAGTACAAAAGTTGAAAAATCCTCGTATATAATCTGCGCAATTTATAAATTCACTTCAAATTTGAACTATCAACTCCATTTTGTCACTTAATGTTGAGATTGAGATATTAACATATGTCACTAGAAGTAATTTGGAGGATAGAGCGTAAGAGTTTTCTAGACTTGTCGTTCTCTTTTTCTGATACGTCTTAAACTAATATGCCTTCAAAGTCCCGCACTTATGTTTTCAATCGTTCAATCAACAAAAATGTTTAATTCATCTCGACCTTGGCTACACAATGAATGGGCCTCCTCCTCACTCAACCTCCAAGTATATCTTGCATAAATAACAATCCAGCATTTCAAAAATGTCAACGCATGAGGTCCATCCTTTACTGGGATGGCCTTTTGGGGATGATCAGCCAAGCACTTCTTTGATCTTTGTGGAGTCCAGTGCAACCTCACAAACATTCATGCGACTTTGAATAGAGTGATGGGCTTAAAAAGGAAAACGACATTTGATGCAAGATTTTTTGGCCTAAATACAGGGTTTGCGCCTCCTCCTATCTCCTTGCTGCGTTTTTTTCTCCTTGAATATAGTCATTTGCCGAAACACGACTGTTTGCTTTTGCATAATCTATATCTATATATATAATATAATATAATCATATCATATCATATAAATATATAATAGACGAAACGTGGGGCGTCGTGGAGGCGACACGTAAGTATTTTTAGTGTTATTTTCCCCTTTCTACCCCTTTTAATTTTGCGACACGTCATCATCTTTGTAAGAGTCCTCCGATTTAATTGGTCTATTCAAGTAAATAAAGTGTTCAATTTTTTTTACCTCTTAACATGGGTAAGTCCAACCTTACGACAACACTTCACAAAAGAAAACCTTATAAACTCCATCCAGTGTTAGTCATCTATGTCCCTTAAAACTCTTTCTCGTCTTCCACGCTTAACATCAATCATCAGCTATAGGGAGAGACAACAACATATTTGTAGGATATTAAGTCATGATGGGTATGCCAACTCTTTACCCAAAAAAATAAATATTCAAATCTCCTAACAGTGTTGGTCGTGTATATGGGTATGACAACTCTTTACCAAAAACAAAAGCAAAAAATTAAAATCTCCTAACAGTGTTGGTCGTCTATATGCCCTAAAACTCTATCATTCTTTCTTCCACGCTCACCATCAGCAGCAATAAGGACATTCTTTTCTTCCACACTCATCATCAGCAATAAGGAGAGAGATGACATGTAGAATATTCAAGCTTGGTTAACCCCTGTTTATCTCCATCAGTATTAGATACATTTCAGTGACATACAACATACTATATCAATCAATCACACATGGACCGGCCGTCGCTTCAGCCATATGTGAACATGTCTTTATTAGAACAAAGGAGGAACTGCAAAGATGCTAGAACACATCGTCGTACTGTTCTTAAGAATAAGAGACGTAGACTAGAAAAAACTTTAGAACAAGTTGCTAACTACCAACAAATGTATTTTTCAAAGAGGCCGCGCCCGCATGATCCAATTTTGGCCGCTACAGGTATAGTTTCATTAACCGAAAAAAAAGTTTCCAAAGAGGCTGCATCAAGTGGAAACTGAACAACATGATCCAATTCCGGCTGCTACAGGTCAGGTTTCATTGAGCGATGTTGAACTTGCCGGTAGACGACCTCCATGCACTTCATGCACTTCAAAGATGCTGCCCTGTCAAGTTGAAACAAAAGAATATCAAAATTGCGAAGTTTCAGGTACAGTTTTTATCACTGTTGAAAGAAGTTAGTACCAATTGCCGGGAATATATCAATGTCGGTCTTGCTTCAAATATTGCAAATTATAAGTTGACCATTGGTGTTGTCAAACAGCCATTGATGCTTCTTCAACTATTTCTCGAAAAAAGATACGTTTGACTGATATACAACAAGTATCTCAACCAATGGGATATGGACTGGGGTGCACTATAAACTCAATTCAACCATACATGGGCACGTATTTATTAGAAGAAAGGAAGAAGTACAAAGATACAAGAACATACCGTCGCAGTGTTCTTAAGAATAAGAGACGTACATGTAGTCTAGAAAAGACTTTAGAACAACATAGATCTCAAGTTACTAGCAACCAACTGCAATACTGTTCAAAAAGGCCGGGTCAAGTCGAAAATGTACAGCATAATCCAATTGCGGCAGCTACAGGTATACTTTCATTGTTTGATGAAGGCAGTACTCATCATTCTATATACTTCCACATTGCCACAAATGGAAACTGAGGCACAAGATCTAACCATGACAGCTGTAGGTGTAGTTTTATTGACCGAAAGATATTGTTCAAAGAGGCAATGTCAACTAGAAAATGTACAACATCACCCAATTGTGGCAGCTACATGTATGCTTTCATTGACTAAGGAAGGCAATAGTCATAATTCTATATAATAGTCATAATTCTATATAATTCCACATTGAGAACATCTGATTATTAGCAACATGGGTCTTGCTCTAATAGTTACTGGCTGCCCGGATATTTCTATTAGAAAACAGAGGTAGACGCTTCTACCATTCATGGGAAATGATTATGTTCAAGTTATATGCAAACGTATGTCAGTCAATAACGTATGAACCAACTTACATTAGTGATTGGCAACATGTATATGTAGACATATGTTTGTTATAACAAAGATGGAAGTCTAAAGATGCAAGAAAACATCACTATAATGTTCTTAAGCACAACAGACATACAAGAAGTGTTTTCATCTATTTTATTCAGTTTTTTATGGAAAACATTTCTTTGTTAGAACAAAGGAGGAAGAAGACATCGCTATAACGTTCTTAAGCTTAAGAGACATACATGTAGTGTTTTCGTCCATTCATTTCAATTTGAATAAAACTCTTACAATATTTAGGGAAACTACCATCCTATGAGTTACAATCGAGGCATGTAAACCAAAGGTCTGCTAAATCAACGGCAGAAGTTCGTGCAGATAGACATGATAGTAACATTCAAGCAAGTAATGAAGGTATGAATCTCCTATCCATGGATAATAAGCCACACCAGTTTGAGAGCTTTATAGAAACCTATTCAATTATGTTGATTATGATGTTTCCATTCTACTGGTTTAAAATAGAGGCCAGCATAAATTGTGTTAGTGAATCATCAATACCTAAGCGTACTGGTGTTGTCCAATTAGGTAATGCATCTTTTTCTTTTTCTCTTTGGTTTTTTAATGAGCAATTGAGGAGATTGGCTAGGGATGGTTGCAAAAACCATGTGGCAATGATAATTTGTTCACCCTCCCAAATCTTTCTATTGGTGTCCAATCACGCTATGATTATAATGAAAGTTAATCAACTTACTTGAACGATGCACATGCAAGTTATGTAATCGAGCCAAAGGCATTCGGACCACCAAACAAAATATGCACATATTGTAATGCAGTTGTCTAGCAGGAAGAGAGATCAGTCAAATCAAGAAATACTTCAGTCCCTAAGTTTTCTATATGATGTGGAAATGGGAAAGTTAAGTTACCTTTATTCCAAGAAACACCTCAAGAGCTAGATGAATTACTAGATTACAACGGCGATCAGAAGTTTCGTGAATTAATTCACGCTTACAATTCCATATTTTTGTTCACTTCAATTGGAGGGAAAGTCGAAAATTCTATCAACGACGGAAAAGGACCATATATCTTCAAAATTAGTGGAGAAAATCATCACAAAATTGGGTTGCCTCTAGAGGGACAACAACCGAAGTTCTCGGAATTATATATGTACGATGGTGAAAATGAATTGTCAAATCGGATGGGTGTGTTCTCAGCATCAGGAGGTCCAAAGGATATTGATGGTACCGTTGCTGAAACACTTATGCGTGTGTTTGATGTCAACAATGAATTAGTTAAGTCTTTGCGTACTGCTAGGCAATGCTTTCGCCAATGTGATTACAATTATGCTCAACTACGACTGTTTGAGTGTCGTGCTAGTGATGGACATGAGACTAATATCCCAAACCCTTACGAGGTAGCTGCACTCATTGTTGCGGATGATTTCTACAGCCCTAGGGATATAATGGTTGATAATATTACTGCAGGATTAAAACGAATCAGCCCTTTACATCCAAGTTTTATGTCAATGCAGTATCCTATATTGTTTCCTTGTCGCGAGGACAGTTATCGAAAGAATATTTTTCACAGGGATGTTGTCAATGTCAGCCCATTAAGGAGAAACACCGTGTCGATGCGAGAGTATTATGCCTTTAGACTACAATACAGAGCAAACGAAGGGCATACGTTGCTTAAAAGGAGGTAGACTTTTCCAACAGTTTGTGGTTGATGCATATACAAGTATCGAACATGGTCGCTTAGCTTGGGTACACAATAATCAAGAGAAAATTAGGGTTGATCTTTATACCAATATCAGGGATGCTGTTTTGAAGGGAGATATATGCCCAAACAAAGTTGGTAAGCGTTTGGTGTTGCCAGCTTCTTTCACAGGTGGGCCGCGCTACATGCAACAGAACTACCAAGATGCTCTTGCACTATGCCGGAAATATGCCCATCCTGACCTCTTCCTTACATTCACATGCAATTCAAAATGGTCAGATATACAATCTTTCCTAGACTTCATTCCCGGTCAAAAGCCCGAGGATCGACCATATATTGTGTCCAGAGTTTTTCAAATAAAATTGGGTGAGTTGATGGATGATCTTAGGAAGGGCAAAATATTTAGAGAGGTTATGACATGTATATCTTAAATCTTCTCTTTCAAAGGTGATTTTCTGTCGAATTTTTTTTTAAGGATCCTCAAAACTTTTATGTGGTAGCCGTTTATAGTTTATATTATCGAATTAAAAAAAAGAGGCCTTCCCCATGCACACATTTTGATATGGATCTCAGAAAACAACAGATGTCATAATCCATCCCAAATAGATTGTATCATATCAGTTGAGATTCCAGATAAAGATGAAGATCCAATTGGCTACAAAACTGTGGTCAAATTTATGATGCATGAACCACGCGGCAGCGCGAACACAAATAATTCCTGTATGAAAAATGGGAAATGCATGAAAAACTTTCCAAAAGACTTCTGCTCAGAAACGTATGTTGATCATAACGGGTTTCCAGTATACAAGAGATGTGACGACGGAAGGACGGTGGAAACAGAGCACGGGTCATTGGATAATAGGTACGAGTTACAATGTTTTTATGTGTGTACAACATTTCTTTAGTCAAGATTTTTTGTTACATCAATTTAGTGGCCTGACCTTTGGTCTTAAAGTATTTTCCAGGTATGTTGTCCCATTTAATCGTAATCTAATAGTCAAGTTTCAAGCGCACGTCAATATCGAGTGGTGCACCAGAGAAAAGTCCATCAAGTACTTATTTAAATACTAGTAGTTCTACACGTGCGTTGCACGTGGGTATTTTCTATAGCATTTTTGAGGAATTGTCGTCTATAAACTTAAAGAGACAAATTTTCTTTATTCAACAATAAGGATCTGACGAGTTCTAAAATTAAATTGTTATTAGTATCATCACATACGTCAATGCTTTTTAACATCTCAAATTATATCAGCACTACTTTTACTTTCAAAAGATCACCCTACTGCAGGTAAAACACACTTAATCAAGTCATGCACATAAGTTTGCCTTCATTTGCAGATTTGCCCAATAATCTAGAACCGAGTTCCACTTTTTTGTCCACAATGAGGCTACAGAGAGGGTAACTGGAAAAGTGTCATTAACAGTGCATTCCAATGTTGATAACCTTTGAATATTTGAAGATGCAAAAGGTCTTGACTTCCAAATAGTTACTCTCATCTTGCCAAAACAAAAAATAAAATAAAAATTGCTATGCAAGTTGTTTAATGATGACGGAAGGAAACAAATAGTATGGACCTAAGAGCACAAATAGATTAACCAATGAAGTGGCGAGTAATATAAAATTTTAAAATATCAATGACACAAATAACCATTATTGCTAGTTTATGGACTGGAGTTGAGACATCAGATTTAGTGGAAAAAAAAAAAAAAGGATGTGACTTTCATTATTAATAATGGGCCTAACTCCAACATTGTACGCTAAAATAGGCACCACATCTGGTTTGAGTTTCTAATGTTTAGAATGTACCAAATCAGTAATTGAAACTATTTACACGGTCCAAACAAGTCTAACCATGGACGGAGCTAAACAAGTGTTAGTTTTCTTTAAGCAATTTTGTCTATATTTAAAAATACGTCTTGTAAACCCGTTGCACCATTGTCACCATCTCTGATTGATCTATTAAATATGATGTAAGTCATATTTATTCTGAGCCATTAATATGATTTTTCCTTTTTTCGCTTCCGTTAGTTCTCCCCATCTCTGGCATAACCACCATGGCACCACCAAACTGCCACCACCATCCCTGAAGTGACACAAATGCACCACCATCTTAATCACCATAGCACAACACTTAATCACCACCTATTTTTAACCACATCAGTTGCTATAAAATGCTTGATCCCACTATCTCCCACCAGTCCACTACCACAAACAATCCACCATTACAACCCCACCACTTTTTTCTGCTTCGCCTAGACGTACACCGCCAACACTTTTAAGACCCCCATTGCCACCAAATGATTGCAACTCCTTCCCTATTTATCTTTGAATTCATTATGTAAAGGTGTAACTTTAGAATTGATCCAAATCACTATTCTAAAAATTTAGCAACTCAAGAATGCCATCATCAATATGCAAGTTACATCATCAATCACCACCATAGATGAGAAACTCTTATATATAGTAAATATAAAGCACTGGCCAAGATGAATATGATTGAATGAAGTAGACAAATGCATGCCTCTTAATCTACAAAGAGATTAAATAGTAGAGAAAAGTAAATTAATCAACAGATGGTTGTAGAACTCTTCTTACGATGGTTATAGAACTGTTCTTCCAAGATGAAAAAGGGTTGGTGATGAAAGAGGCACGATGATGTGGTGATGGGTGAGCAAGGACAGTGGTGATGCAGGTTCAATCGAAAAGATGACATGGTGATTGGTAATGTAACAGCAGCGACTGTGGAGACAAAAGAGGAGGATCATAGTTGTTTGTCATACAGTGGTAGGTTAGGTGGTGGCCATAGTGAAAGTGGTGGCTATGGTGGTTGCGGAACTGATTTTGATGAGAGAGAATCATTAACAGGGGAGAGAGACGAATAGAAGAGAAAGGAAAAAGATTTTTATAAAGTATGTTCTAGATTATATGACTCATCGGATCATCATGTGATAAAAGAGACTGGAAGGAAATGAGAGGGTTGCATGTTCATGGTATGTGTTTTTTTAGTATTGACAAGAATGGCGATAAAAAAAATTGATGACAGTTAAGTCCCGAATCTTCAACTTGCTTAGGACGAGAAAACAATTTGAGGTATTGATTTAGTACGTTTTAAATATTAGGTACTCGAGTCGGATTTGGTGGCCATGTCCAACTCTTCATAATTTGTCCAAATGTTCACCTGAATTACCTAAAGGCTAATGGGTCGTATCATTTTAGATGGGACATAGTATCTAAAAAAAGCCACCTCCGACGTATGTCCCAATCCCATTAAGCATTATACATAAGCCTAATGGCTTGAGCCCTAAGTGAACAGTCACCCTTCAATGGATTAAGGAAAATAATGTGGAATCAACTGAAGTAGTATCGTAAAAGCAACCTCTTACATGCCCCAAGTCCATTAAGCATTATACCTAAGCTTAATCTCTTGAGCCATAGGTTAAGAGTCACCCTCCACAAGGTTAACGAAACAATGGGAAGATAGAGACATTCCTTGTGGTGATTTTCATGGTCTGGTGGTAAACACTACGAGAGGACTCCTGCTATCGTGAAGGTAGTCTATCATGGAAGGTAACTTTTCATGTAGATAAAAATCTTACTCTGTTTCTCCATTTTATGTATGCTTGTAAAGATATTCCAAGACCCTGTCCTCAAGCTAAAAAAGAAGTCTTTAAAGTTACTTCACTATCATCACCACGCTCAATCCTTTGTGACACTCTTCTCTATTAATAAAAAACGTGCTACGGTAGGCACAAACATATGCAGAATATATATCTTGCTAAAGGACATAGCTTGAAGTATATCGGAACTGGCAATAATTAGTACCTAGATCAAAAAATAGAGTTATTGGTGCCTGGATGACCATCTTCTTTTTATTGATAGTTTGTTGCTCCTAATTAATGCCAACAAAATCCATTCAGCATCACTTTCTTCTATTGATGTAAGTCTTTCAATCACTTTCTTCCTAAACTGTGGACTTTAATGTGTGTACTTTTTTGCCTAAAACCAAAATAAAGTAAAGGATTCTGGAACAGTGAAAATAAACTTTTGAATACTTAAACTTAAACTTAAACTTGAAGTGGGGAAGCTAATGAACCATTGCTAATGGTTGAAAAGCAACTGTTATATATAACCTCTTACCCTAAGTCATGAAGATAGAACACGAGCTAGTGGTTCAAAATTGGGGCCTAATAAAAAGTTTTTGCTGTGAAGACTATTTACACAAAGTGGTATACTAAGATACTGATGTTGAAGCACGTCTACAATACTGCTAACAAGCTCATACCAATATACATCCAGGCCATCCATGCCACCAAAACACAGACAAAGAGCTCTCTCTCTCTCTCTCTCTCTCTCTCCCCCCCCCCCCTCGCTCCCTCCCTCCCAAATTGGGGCCCAAACAAAAAGAACGTGCTGGGGAGGCTATTCTCATGAAGTGGTATACTCATTACAATATTGCTGCTGAAGCACGTCTACAAGACTGCTACCAAGCTTCTACCAATATACATGCATGGCACCAAAACACAGACAGCTCTCTCTCAAATTGGGTCCTAATAAAAAGAACATGCTAGAAGGCCATTTCCATGAAGGGGTATACTTCTTATAACACTGCAGCTGAAGCACGTCTACAAGACTGCTACCAATCTCATACCAATATTTATGCATGGCACCAAAACACAGACACATCTCTCTCTCTCTCTCTCTCTCCCTCTCCCTCTCCCCCCCCCCCCCCCTCCCCCCCCCCCTCTTCCTTTTCTTATTTCTGAGTTGTACCATGTTCTTCCATCTTAGTTTGTTATCTAATTCACACCATCAACAGCTGCTTTAGTATACATGTACTTCAGCCATGACTCAATAATAGACTTTTATGGTTCAACCAAAACGAAATTAGTTGAAGGCTTAAGGCTCATTTTGAGGTGTCGGGCGTAAATCTTTAAATTGATGAAGTTGACACAAAAATATTATCCAAAAGTTGGAGTAGAGTGTTCATCATGTCTAACTGAAATTAAAAATTGCAACAATAACCTTAAAATAAACCAAAAAATATCTATGTACCTTTTCGTTTATTTGATCTAGGATAAAATTGAATGGAGTTTGCATGGGACTCATGCCAAAGCAACCCTATCATAACCTTTTCGTTTACTTGGTCTAGGATAAAATCAGAACCCCTATCTTCATGGGACCTCACAAATTATTAGTTGGCTAACACGAGCAAGCATTTCTTTAGTCACCAGAGCAGCTGTTACTCTTAAGTATTTCATGAGGAACAACTAAAATTCAGTATGAACACACTTGTGATACAACTTCGAGTGTTTCTGCCAGCGTAGGAAAAAAGCCTAATATCCATTCAGAGACCTGCAAAGAAGTTTCATGCATTAGATTTTTCACTACTGTTCTAAAGAGCTGAAGTTCGTCACTTCGTCATGATAGTATGACACCAGGAACATGTATATTTCCTAATCCCTGTTGTAGCAGTCTCATGTTTCATGTCTTACAATTCTCTTCTATGCATTCTCTGTCCAAAGGGACCCTTTATATGGACTACAATCAAGTTAAATGCATTGGCCAGCTTGTAGCAAGAGCAATTTCATAAAATTGCAAATAGTATGTACAACAATCCTTCAGCATGAACAAGCATGTATGAAAGCAAAAAGAAAAAGGAAATTGGATAGTAGTTCTTCTAGATCATCCAAGCCAATTCATTCACTGGCATGTCGTGCATGTAAAGTATCAAAAAATAAAAAAAAATACAAAATAAGTGGAAAATAATACTGGACACTCATAGCATCACCTTCTCATAGACATCATAAATCAATTTCTCTAGGACTAAAATCTGATTTAGACACACTTCTGCATAAATCACAAAAAAGAAGTGGAAGAGATCTTCAAATATTCACCAACATAGCAATGAAATTGAGCTTCAAGAAGCAGCTCGTCAAAAACCAACATGGAGAAAAAGAGATGTAAACTAATATTAGAGGATAGAATTTAAAATGTGTACCAGGCTTTAACTTCAGGAATAAACTGCATTAAAATCATATTTCAAGAAAAAGCATGACGAAGCTAGTACTCTAAAAGCCTTGAAAAACAATCATGGCAGTGATCGATTCCCAACGAACTACAACTATTCAAACATATGATCGCAAAAGCATTTGAACATAGTCAACACATAATAGAAAGTACTTAACTTCAAAATTTGAGACGACTACATGATAGATTTCCATCTCTACATAAATATAACCAAAGTCCAAAGGTACATAATTATTTATAGACTTGAGATGTATTACAGAAATGAAGGAAAGGAAAAGTTAAAAATTCACGAATTTTGTTGGCAAACCAAATACAAACAAACTAAGGCCCGGTACGTTTACCATATTCTGTTTTTTGTTTTTAACAATGATGATAAAAAATATTTATTTTTTGCGTACTTTTACCATTTTCTGTTTTCGTTTTGGATAAAATTACTCAAATAGTAACAAAAAAACACCTAAAAGGTGTTTTCAGCTGTTTTTCACTCAAACTTAACCCAATATAAGAAAAAATAGCTAAATTTTTTTTTGTGAAAATGATAAAAGTACAGGAACATGTTTTCAAACTGAATATGAAAATCATGAAAATGAAAACAGAAAATGAAAACAAAAAACAAATATGGTAAGCGTACGAGGCCTAATCTCTAGGTTTTACGAAGTAATGAAGATTCAGTGTCTTGCAGATAATATTTGCCATATGAATAAATTAATCTCTAGGCTTTATGAACTAATCTCTAGGCTTTATTAAATTATTAATTGTCACGAACCGAAACCAACTTTCTCAAAATTGCAAACATTAGTGAATCAAAATATTTGATTAGTCGGCTATCCTCTGCATTTTGTGGACATTTTGTTTGGTTATTTCTTGGTGACGCCGTGTATTAACTCGGTCAAAGCATGCAAAGGGTGCCAAACTATTTTCCATACCAACCGTCTCCTAAACGCAACCATGTAAATAGTAAATAGACCAAAAAAGGCAAACCAGTAACTATTTTTATCAGACGCGTGTTCGCGATGAACACTAAAATGCATGTGTACAATCAGATATTATAAGAAGTACATAAAAGAAGCACTAAAGAGACCCAAATTTCAATATGAAGAATAGTAAAGAACTATAAAAAAAAAAAAGCCATATTAATCAAATCCATGAGAACAACAACCAGAGTGTATGAGCGGGCATGCGTGTCTAGGGGCAGTCATGTGTGTTACTGTGGATGTGCTTATGAATTCAGTTTAGAGGCAGAAAATGTAAAAGAGGAGAGGAAAGTTGTTTACAGTTAAGGAACAACAATAACAGAGAGAGAGAGAGAGAGAGAGAGAGAGAGAGAGAGAGAGAGAGAGAGTGTGTGTATGTGTGTGTGTGTGTGTGTGAGAGAGAGAGAGAGAGAGAAAGAGTTCTGTACGCACGGGCCTACAATGGCCTATGGATGATTAAGATTTGCCAAGCACTTGATGCTACACAAAAGTTCATGTTGTCCAGACATGTGAAGCTGTTCAAACTGTCATCAATCCGTGTATAAGTTGCCGACTCGAGGTAGTACAATTGAACGGAAACCATCGACCTCAAATTCGGAAAGACTCATCTGATTGGGAACTGTTTAATACCGGTTCCAATTCATCTCCTTTAATATTCAATTCATACAAAAGAAAGGTATGGAGCTCATGGACTGAGGATAGAAATGAGGTAGCGGGAGGAATCCACCAAGGAAGAAGGTCCCAAGTTGGTATGTCTAAGAAGACTCTTGACGAGATTATTGTGCAATTGTTTTTTATACATGAACCCCAATCGTAAACATAATGTTGTGGTGTAAAGCTACTGTACTGTTGCCTTGAAGTCAGAAACAAAGTTCATAGAGTGTTGTTTATTATTTGGTTTGAAGAGCAGCCAACAAAAGAGGAAGATAGAAACAATTCAACAAACATCTGATGTGCAAACGTGCAAACTAATGGTATGCATCAGTGTATACATTCAAACACATCACTTGAAATGGTAAAGCCAAAAAAGAGCATGAAGCAGTGCATCCATGGAGATGAGCAAAGGCGTGGACAATAGATAAAAGCAAATTAGGAGTATTTGCCAAATTAAATTCAGAGTCGGCATACCGGCAGTATGTGTAGGAGCGGAAGTTTCTCTTTGCCACAAAGCCGAGTGCTAATCTTGTACAAGATTTGAAATGCGATTTTGGTCGCCGTCGGAAGTTGGATCTCGAATACATCATCTGGGGTGAGTTCTTGCGTAGCATAAGAGGCACGCTAGTTGTGAAGCGTTGTTATGCGGCTGATGTTCGCCTTCATGTTTTTGTGAGGACTGTAAAGTCCGTCGACTTCTTGCCACTGAATTAAAAAGTTATCAGAGAATGATGGACAGTTGGGGAAGGGAAGGTGTCGTTAGTTTTTGTCTCTTATTATCGCGGCGGTTCAAGGAGTAGTTTGCTTATCGGAATGTGGCTTGGCCTCGATTTGAAGAGGCCAGAAAATTCGTAAAATGGAGTATCACGGAGGGCATTTTCGTCATGAAATTGTGTAGAAACATGGTTAAACACATTACACTTTTAAGATAGAGAGATATCACGAAAGGACCGGATAAAGCTACCATAGTGATAGAACATGATGGCCCTGACATGGGAGAAAGCATCAGAATTATAGATGAGGTTAAACACCTGGAGTGCCGTTATTTTATCGGGTTCTGGAGAATCTTTGAATTTCCAATTCATTTCAGGGATCCTGCTGTCCAACGGCTCTCTTTCCATCTGGAAAATGAACAGTCAATCACTTTTAGAGAATCAGAGTCTCTGCCGGGAGTTTTAAGAAGAACAGATCCAAACATCACAATGTTTGTGCAATGGATGAAGGCAAATGATAAGTACGAGTTTGCTAAGAGTCTAACTTATAGTCAGTTTCCAGAGTACTTCGTGTGGGATAGAGATGCATTAGAATGGGTTCCAAGAAAACGTAGGAATTGCATTGGCCGCATGGTTTATGTGCATCCCACATCCGGTGAGCTTTTCAATCTAATTGCTTAGTGTTTTTAGGGGGCCAACGTGTTATGAAGAGTTGAGAACTGTCAATGGTGGAGTTTACAAGAACTATAGACAATCATGCTACCACAGTGGCCTCCTTGATGATGATGGCAAGTGGCATGACGCGCTCAGTGATGCTGCAACGTTTCAGAGTGGGGGCCAATCAAGAGATTTATTTGTGACTATGCTATTGTTTTGCGAGATAGCAGAACCACTGGAATTATGGAACAGGCATTGGAAAGATTTATCAGACAACATTGAATACAGCCAGCATCGCATATGTAACTGCCCAAACTTAAGGCTATCGGATGAGCAGAAAAAAACTTTTAGTGGAAGGTCTCTCAAAGATTTCCCGCCTCTTGCAGAAGCAAACCCCACATTGCTTGGATCCGGATCCTTTGCCGTGAGTAGGGTTACCGCAGAAGTGATGTGGCCCCAATCACGGCCGTTGGATCAAAATAAGTGGAGGGCAACGGATGAGATGAAGCCACGTCACCGACCGCATTGAAGCGGGGCATTTACTCTCCAAACCAAACACTCTCTCTCCAAACTCCCACAGCCCATTCACTCTCCTTCTGCCGGCGATATACGGCGACGGCGCATCCTTCGGTGAACCGGCCGGAGACGCGAACCACCGATCCACCTTCCGGCGAAACGACGACGCCGGAACCATATCCAACGATCTCTGCGGTACACTCTCTCTCCAACGATCCCACAACACCCACTACACTAAAACTGCCCTATGGTGACAAGAAGGCCTACGGTATAAAAGGAACCGTAGGTACAAGTTATGTATGCCTACGGTTAACATTGTACCGTGGCTATTCGTGCTGCTTCGGTTTGGAAGAGCAGTCACAACGGTGCTTACCGTGGGGGCAGAAGTGTGGCAACTCCCTCTCTCTCTCTCTTCCCCCCCGACAGACGCACGACTCTCTCTGTCTCTCTGTGACTTGTCTCTCAGTCTCTCACCCATTACCAAACCGAAGACGGCAGACATCACCCCCGACGGCGACACGCTCACACGCCGACACGGCGGCCGGCAGAGGCTTTCACCTCCACCAGCCGACTCTCTCTGTTGAGGAGAGCTCAGATCTGGAACGAGTGGTCGGAGTGGAGCCATGGAAGGAGATGGAGATGGACCGGCGAAGAGGACTTCTTCTGTTCGAATCTAGAAGTATCAGTGAACGGCGAGTGACAACGACAAGGTGAGGACTCCACCGGCCAAGAACCCACTGCCGGCGACGACGCGTCGACGACCGGTGACCCGTGACCGGTCAATTAATCAACTGCCTTCATCATTTTCAGATTTAGGTACACATTTCAGATTGTTAATTGATCACTTGCTTGTAGACATTAGTAGTTTCTGTCATTTCGAGTGCACTACAGAAGTAGAGAGAGAAGAGAAAGAGCAGAGACGAGAGAGGATGTTGAAGTTCTTGTCGAGAGTGCGGATCGAGTTCAACGCCCTGGACCCACGCACGGCCGCTTCCATGGAATTCCTAGCACAATGCAATGCCCGCAAGGCCAAGGAGTCCAACCCGGCCTGCCAAGTAGTCGTCAAGCGCCGCACCGACGACCACCCGCCCCAAATCACGGTGACATTCTTCAACGGCGTCGAGGAGATGTTCGACGCCACCGCCACACCCGCGCAGGACATCCGTAATATGATCCTCGAGAAGGGCCAGATGTTAGAGACCGAGCAGATGTTCAAAGAGGCCGGGGAAAAATGGCCTGTTGTTATACCCGAAGAGGAGCTCAGCCAATCTTTTTCGGGTACTAAGGTAATTTTTTTTTTTTGCGTAGCTAGATGTGGGCAAGTCTCAGTTTTCGGTGGTTGTTTGTCTTTTGGATGAAGCAATTGGTCGAACAACTAGTGGGCAATTTTTCTTTCCCTTCGAATTTTAGCTTGATTGTGCCTTGCTTTCCCAATTGCTGTCCTAATAACATCCATGGTTTTGTTTTCTGCTTATTGATGTTGTTTTTAGAAAGACTCTGAATGCCTACAAAGTTATCCAATCTTTTGGGCTTAGTAAGAAATGGAAGTAGAAAACGAAGTAGTTAATGTCCTAATAACATTTGATGAACTTTAAGTAGTGTCTGCAGTTGCATCCGTGTCCACATTCATGCCTGTGCTACATAGATTGCGGCAAATTGCAAAGCCAAAAGACCTCAACTGCTCTGCTTGCTTTTTGGAAGACTATGTCTCTGTTTATGTTCCGTGAGCTTCATAAGCTGTTCTTAGAGTTCTGCTTGTGCATTGCTGGAACAAGCTGAATCTTAGTTCTCATTTATGAGCTTGTTGACCAAGGACCTGCCACAAGGTTCTTAAAATGTTGCTGCTGTTAGAGGGTGTTGAACATAGTTTGTTGTGGCATAGGTTGTTCCTAGTTAATTACGGACCTAGATGGTTACGAAGCAGCTTGGAAAGAAAGTTTAGATCATAAGAAGATGCTCATGTAATGACTTCTAATAAAAAGGTTCTGTAGCACTTAAGTCAAAATATTTACCAACTTTGGGAACTGCCTTCACATTTGTGGTTAGTTTCCTTGTAACCGGGCCATCTACATAGCATTCAGATGGTTGTTGCCTGCCATGACTTGTTTTTACCTTTGAGGGTTTATAGGAATTCATTTTGCTTATCTTTGCATTTTTTTCTCCTATAATTCTGCACAAAGGAAAGTTAGTTTCTTCTGATCGAGTTTGTTGGTGTACAGTGGTAGCATGGAAATGATTTTCGAAATATTTTTTTTGACAAATAAGGAGCTATGCCTACGGTAGTACCGTAGGCATAGCTTGGGAATAAAAATAAGAATACAGCTATGCCTACGGTAGTACCGTAGGCATAGCTATAAAAATAAGAATAATGCTATGCCTACGGTAGTACCGTAGGCATAGCTGGGAATAAGTGGGCTACGGTATAACCGTAGGCATAACCTTCAACCCCCGTAGGCATAGATCTAGAGCATCGCCACTTCTGGCTACGGCATAGTACCGTAGGGATAGGCTATGCCTACGGGACATGGCACCTATACCTACGGTACTGTACCATAGGCATAAGCTAGTTTTCTTGTAGTGACATCTGCCTCCTTCGGCCGGCGCGTCTCCTAGCACTATTTCCGGCGATAGACGGCGACACACTCTCTCTCTCCAAACTCCCACAGCACAACACCTCTGCCTCCTTTGGCCGCCGGCGTAAACCAGCACTATTTCTGGCGTCTGACGGCGACGGCGCGTCGTTTGGTGAACCGGCCGGAGACGCGCACCACCGATCCACCTTCCGGCCAAACCACGATGCCGGGAGCAAGGTCTTTGACTTTTTGATCCACAATTCCCGGCGACGGCAGGAGCCCCTACAAATCCTGGCCGGCGGCAGGAGCCCCTACAAATCCCGGCGACACAAATTCCGGCGACGGCACATCCCAAATGTAAGATCTTGTACCGAGCTCTGTTTTGAGGAGAGAGAGTGCACTGAGTCTGTTGTTGCTTCTTGTCCTCTCTCTTTCTCTCTAAATATGGAAGATGTTCTCAGCTTTACTTCCATATTACGAAGTGGTTTTGCTGAATTTTGTTTCACTTCTTTGAATTAAGGGCACCTGCAATACAAAAGAAGCCTCTTGCATTCTGGAAGTGTCTGTTGTGACTCAGCCAAAGATTTGCAACTGCCGAAGCAATTGATTTGCAACTGCATAAGCAATTTGAAAAGATGAACACATCTGATGCAGCCTGTGCTTCTGCGCAATTTTAATCCTCTGTGCTGTAAGTTGTTGTCATATTTTTTATAATGCTGAAATATCTGTCATGGCTTGGAGTTCAAATGTTGCTGGTAGCAAATACCATTCCCTTTCACCTACTGGACAATCCTATAGCGTTTCATGAGTTAATCCAATTCTTTTCTTCGATGGTTGTTCCTATTTTGTAGATCAACTAGTAGAACTCTCTACCATGCCCAAACCTACTTCGGTAGTGTATTTTAGCCATTCGAGTAGATTCATTCCATAAATTGTTATATGCCTAGCTGCCCACTTCTTAGTTATCTTAAGGAATCATAGGAATCATTGTGATAATAAGTGCATTTAATGCCATCAGCTTATTTTTTATTGGACATAATCTCACTGACCATATCTTTGAAACTGGTGTGATTTGTTTCCTGTTATTACTCTAGTTAATTTGAGGGGCAGCTGAGATATCTATTTTCTGAGTTTGATGTGTAGATTGGAACTTCTGGTATAATAATCCATGCAATACTAGTCCAGGGGCAGCTGAGATCTCTATTTTCTACATTTCATGTGTAAATTGGAACTTTTGGCATAGTAATTTACGTAATACTAATGCGTTGAAGTCATGTAACCTTTATGTGTCATAACTTATCAAAACTAAACTATGTCTATAGAACGATTCAATTTTGAATAATGCGTTGACAGTATCCTTGTCGCTGGCACTTTGCTCAATCATCAATTATGTGAAGCTACGACCTGATGTTTTTTTCTCACTGCCCATATCTTTGAAACTGCTGTGACCAGAGGTGGGTTGGAATTGTAAATTGTTTGCCACTTCCAGACAACTTTGCTCAGTGCATCAGTGCTTACCCAACTTTTGTATTTACTAATGTTATGAGGCTACATCAGTGCTTACCTTCCTAACCACTCACATCTACTGAGATTTTTTGTACAAGACAACCCAATTCTACGCTTGGGGCAACTTTTAGTGCCAAACTCCATATGTTCACTTATTATCTTTGGTTTCTAGTTGAGTGCATTGATCCCATGGAACTCAACTTTTCAAATGTGAGAGTTCTTTTCGTTGAAAAAGGCCATCACGGGTGGAAGTTTCAACAGCTTCTGGAAGCCTGGTTATTTGAGCTTTGCCACTTTTTGGTCCAGAATTATCATTTAGCAGAATGCTGAGCTCTGTTTTGAGGAAAGATCTTGTACTGATTCTGTTGTAGCTTCTTGTCCTCTCTCTGGTTGTTGATTGTCTTGGCAAATCCTATTATCCTTTATTTGATTAATGTTATTACTTTTACCTACACGAGATTTCTCTAAGCTAACCTTTTGAACTGTTCAATTCCCCTTGGTGCAAGCTAATGTGCCTCGCCAACAACATCAAGGGTATATACAGAATAATCATCAGGGATAGTTGTGTGCCTTGCCAACAACGTCAAGCGTCTCCGAATCATCTTTTCTTTCTCTTCCGTTACTCAGCTGCCATCTAGAAGATTGTGCTTGCTCGTAACCAATTCTTATTTGCTTCAAGGTCATGACTCATGAGAGACTGGACTGGCTCAATGTGCTCAAGATTATAGTGGTCAACTTTTCTAGCTCGACGTAGAAGACTTGCAATGGCTGCTACGTACTGCTTAGCACATTGGAATCTCTGTGTTTGATGTGTTTTAATGCATTCTTAGCTAGTTCCTTTTTTATTAGGTTGTATTTTGTGTTGAGATTAAGCTATGTATACTGAGCCTTTTCTACTGAATTGTCTAGTATTACCTTTTTCCTAAAAGATTGTGATATGGATATGGATACATTATGTACAGTTGTATCACTAGTAGTGAAAATGAAATGTTACAAAAGTTTATGCTTGGCCTGTTTAGTTGCAGTTTATGCTTGGCCTTTGCTAGGCAAATGTGCTGTGCTGTGATATTAAGCCAAGCAGCTTTGTGTGTTGTGCTGTGATATTAAGCCAAGCAGCTTTGAAGCTTTTGATGTGTTTTGCGGATGTCTCTGTTTCACATCAAAGGTTGCTATGTTATTAGGCAAACTTTGATGTAATATAGCATACGATCTCAGCATCTACTTCCACTGTCCAGTTCCTTTTGCACAAGTAAAAAAGCCCCCCCGAGGAGGATAGTCTTCAACTACAACTTGGATATCCATTCAAAACAAAATAATCCCTTGGATATCCATTCAAAACAAAAGAATCCCTTTGTTTAGGCATGTAACAACTTAGATATGAAAAGTAACAAAATAATCTCCCATACTTTAGGCATGCAAGAGTTCCAAAATAGAAAATACTACATAGGCCCTATCACGAACAACTTTCATTAGAAAATATAGCTTCCAAGTGTCGTCGATGTTTGACTTGAAAGCACGTTGAAGTCTTCAAATACTCTTTTGTCGTCGGATCGGATATGGTTTGAACCAAGCACGTTGAAGTCTTCAAATACTCTTTTGTCGTCGGATTGGATATGGTTTGAACCAAGCACGTTAAACTCCCCCATTACTTTCTTGCTATTGAATTGGGCACGGTTTGAACCTTGAGACAAACTTGACAACAAATTGTCATCCAAGCCGGCCTACATAGAAAAAATAGAAAGATGAAGAGAAGTATATAAAAGTTGGCACCCAAAGACGACTAAAACATAATGTAAAAAATGGTACGCTTACGCTTAACATTTCGGTAAAACTTGGCCGATACATGTCTTTTCAACATTGTCATGATCAAAGTTACTCCAAGTAGATGCTTCAGACGGCTCCAAGCACTATATAAACACGCATTAGAATTGGCAAAATTAAAAGTTCTTATCAAAATAAAAAACGTACGCATATATTTATGGTATTAGAATACCTCATGAGGTAGCGATGGATCTTGATTTTCCTTGTCATTATTTGGACATCCCAATGAGTTGGTCATCATTTGTTTCCTCTTCCTTGGTTTCTTTTCTACCCAACTTTTATTCCGTTTACTTCCTCCTTTTTGTGGACCATCTCTTTTTTTTATGCCTTTCACATTCCCAACAAGACTTTTAATGGCATTCTTATCTACACCTTTATTACCAATAGGTTCACAACCATGATCCATACATTCAAAATGCTTCTTCCTAAGCTCCTCAATTTCTTAAATTCGGAAGCTTTATGTGCCAATCTAACCGCATCGGGCCAAAGCTCTCTATACTGGTCACTTAAATCCAAACCTCACTCCGATGAATATCTAGGTCATCATTCTCTAATGCACAACCATCTCTTGCTCCTCTTGTCCACCTCTTGAGAATATATGTCTCGGGAATATATTTAACGCCAAGCATATCAAGAACCTTCAATGCATGCCCACAAAGTATCCCAACCGTTTCAAATTTTCTACAACTACATGACAATGTTGCATTCTCTTCATCATGTGCCACAATGTACTCTCCCTCCTCATCACAAGAAACAATCAAATATTCTTCCAACCTACCTTTATCTTGTTTGTTTCCAACAAGAGCTAGTAAACTTTTCTCCCATTATTTTTGAAATAACTCAAATATCTTTGGAGTGTAAATTTTTCCCGCTTGCTTTAATAAAGGCAAACAAGAAACTTTTACCCTAGGCATATTTTCTTTCGCATTGTACTCCGCTTCTACCTCTCGGTATCTTTTTTCACTTACAACCATGGCAAATAGCTTGAAAAAAGTAGGGATGTCAAGTTTAGATATCAATGACTTCTTTAATTTAGCATTCATGCTCTCGCTAAGTTGTGTGTACTTCGCACCCCCAAAGTAACCGTTGTTTTCATGTAACATCTAGGCCACTTTTCCTTCAAAGCATAAGTTGTCTCTAACCAACTATTTCCACGTACTTTGTAATTTTTAAGCAATGCCTCCCACTCCTTTTCAAATTTGGTCACATCCTCGAATTCAAACAGTAAGGCTTTAAAATCACTCAAAAAACATGAATCATCCTTCATCAAATTGCCAAGATGTTTAATAGCATTTTGCATAATATGAAAAGTACACAAACTATGTCGTACATCCGACATCACAACATGTATCGCATTTCCCATTACTATATCTTGATCGGTGAAGATTGTAGTAGGCTTCTTAAATTTATGTGCCTCCAAAAATGTATTAAAACCCCAATCAAACGACGCTTGTGTCTCGTCGTATAATAAAGAAGCTCCAAAGATGACTTGTTCTCTGTAGTGATTAAACCCAATAAATACTCCAAGTGGTCTATGATCTTTATTGGTGGCAAATGTAGTGTCAAATGTCACAAAGTCACCAAAAAGTTCGTAATCTATGCGCATCCTTCCATCCGCCCAAAAGATATTAGTAATTTGCTCCTCATTATCCAATTGAAATGCATTAACGAATGACGGATCTTGAGATGCTTGATTTTTAAAACTCATCAACAAACTTCCCACTTCTCCAAATTGCAACCCTCTTACTCTTTTGGTCTGAAGGTAATTTTTTTTGATCTAGCGGAAGGAATCCAAGGTGTTCCCTTCCCCCGGATTTCACACCAAACAAATCAAAAGCCTTCTTTTGTGTAAGCCCGGCATCATATGCCAAATCAACTTCTACGGCTTGACTTTTGGTTATATTTTTTTGACTTCGCAAAAGATGAACACATATTGGAGCGTGAAGATCATGATTATGCTCTCCATTAAAGTCTGAAAGATGATACTTACATTTCTTTCTATCATATATAATTTTCATCCCTACAAGACAATCCGTTCTTGTTTCTGCTCTAGGAGCTTTAGACAAATGATCACGTTTATCAATCTCTCGAAAACCCTCTTTGTTGCACACAAATTTTTCAGAGGTTACAATTTCATCTTTTCGACTTTTGTTTGAATAATCCTTGTGCACGCCAAAACCCATTTTCCCTCCAAAGTCAACCCAAAATTCCCATGCCTCATCCCGGCTATCGAATTCCATACCATTTTTAGGTATCCAATCATCTAATCTGCATTTGGATAGAAGTTCATTACTTTATGCTTTAAGAAGTTTACTACGTAATCATAACAACTTACATACATTTCACTGTATTAAACTCCATGAAGAATATGCATTTCCAGTAAGTTACTAAAAAAGGGAAACAAACAATTGCTCATATCATTCTAATTTAATCCTTGAAGTAGTGTAGCTGAGAACTCTAAAGAGAAGAAGGTCGCTTCCTAACAACCAGTCTGTCTAAACTTGGGATGAATAGGTTAAGGGTGTGGACCTCCAAGTTTCCAGTAAGTTACTGGAAAAAGGGAAACTAACAAGTGCTCAAATTTTCATTAATTTACTAAAATATGGAGACATTATGCTAATTACGTAAGAGAAACTGAACAGCAAACATAAGTAGTGTTGCAGGTTAAATAGCATAAGTCAGTATAAAAGCAAACATAAATAGCAAACCCATTCTAATGTTTGTTGTTGCAGGTTACTCAGTTTCTAAACATGAGAACATCAAACATGAGTAGAGCAAACATGAGTAGAGATAACAAATCAGGCAGAGTCCTTAAATCAATAAAACAACACTGAAAATACATAAATTAAATATTGATAATGTCCAATTTGAGAGTTGCATGTTATGAACTCCCATTAATGTGTTCACCAAACAAGGAGACAATAATTTTCTCTTTAAGTGAAAGTTATGAAACGTGAACAAAAATGCAGACCATGGTATTTGGGCAAATCACAGGTAGTTTTCAACACCAAAATTGAAGGCAGTGACCCAACACACTGCCTCACAAACTCCAGGAAAGTCGTTCATTAGTTCCATCATCGACCATTCTTCCCATTAGTTCCTCCACCAAGCACTTCTGTACATTTTCAGAATTGATAACAACATACATTGTGGTGGCCGAAGGTGTTGACGAGAAAGGGTCTTCCATGGTATGTAGACCGATTGGAGGAGATGTACTGAACGAGTGGAAATCCCAGATTTCTGTTTGACAGCAGGCTTTTATACGCCGTGAATCATCTGCATCAATTGATTTCAAGGCAGAAGCAAAGGCTGCATCAGATATGTGTTCATCTTTTCAAATTGCGCAGAAGCACAGGCTGCATCAGATGTGTTCATCTTTTCAAATTGCTTCGGCAGTTGCAAATGAACTTCGGCAGTTGCAAATCTTTGACTGAGTCACAGCAGACACTTCCAGAATGCAAGAGGCTTCTTTGGTATTGCAGGTGCCCCTAATTCAAAGAAGTGAAACAAAATTCAGCAAAACCACTT
This sequence comes from Escallonia rubra, assembly GCA_033065855.1. Taxonomy (NCBI): domain Eukaryota; kingdom Viridiplantae; phylum Streptophyta; class Magnoliopsida; order Escalloniales; family Escalloniaceae; genus Escallonia; species Escallonia rubra. The sequence goes on along the minus strand of JAVXUO010001755.1, from coordinate 13,617 downwards.
CATAATATGGAAGTAAAGCTGAGAACATCTTCCATATTTACAGAGAAAGAGAGAGGACAAGAAGCAACAATAGAATCAGTGCACTCTCTCTCCTCAAAATAGAGCTCGGTACAAGATCTTACGTTTGGGATGCGCCGTCGCCGGGATTTGTAGGGGCTCCTGCCGCCGGCCGGGATTTGTAAGGGCTCCTGTCGTCGCCGGGAATTGTGGATCAAAAAGTCAAAGACCTTACTGCCGGCGTCGTGGTTTGGCCAGAAGGTGGATCGGTGGTGAGCGTCTTCGGCCGGTTCACCAAACGACGCGCCGTCACCGTCAGATGCCAGAAACAGTGTTGGTTTACGCCGGCGGCCGAAGGAGGCAGAGGTGCTGTGCTGTGGGAGTTTGGAGAGAGAGAGTGCGCCGCCGTCTATCGCCAGAAATAGTGCTGGGAGACGCGCCGGCCAAAGGAGGCAGAGGTGCTGTGGGATCGTTGGAGAGAGAGTGTACCGCAGAGATCGTTGGATATGGTTCCGGCGTCGTCGTTTCGCCGGAAGGTGGATTGGTGGTTCGCGTCTACGGCCGGCTCACCGAAGGATGCGCTGTCACCGTATATCGCCCACAGAAGGAGAGTGAATGGGCTCTGGGAGTTTGGAGAGAGAGTGTTTGGTTTGGAGAGTAAATGCCCCGCTTCAATGCGGTCGGTGCCGTGGCTTCATCTCATCCGTTGCCCTCCACTTATTTTGATCCAACGGCCGTGATTGGGGCCACAACACCTCTGCGGTAACCCTACTCACGGCAGAGGATCCGGATCCACATTGCTTGCTCAATTTAGTAATAGATTACTGTTCACAACCTATCCAGACCGCACCCCAGGGCCCGCTAAAAGACCCCAGTGGCACGACACGTCACCCACACAACAGTCAAACATGCTCAACATCATTGCTCGGTCAAAGCGCTCCGATGCTCAACATCGTTGCTCGGTCAAAGCGTTACGCGCCTTAAGCATTCAAACGGCGATCGAAAGTGCATTTCCCCCCCAGAGGGGTCGGCCACCCCCCTAAGAAGGGGGTCGGCCACCAAATTTGTAAGGGGGTCGGCCACCCCCCTAAGAAGGGGGTCGGCCACCCACTTTGTAAGGGGGTCGGCCACCCCCCTAAGAAGGGGGTCGGCCACCCACTTTGTAAGGGGGTCGGCCACACCCCTGAGAAGGGGGTCGGCCACCCCAAGGGGGTCGGCCACCCAGGGGGTCGGCCACCCAGGGGGTCGGCCACAGGGGGTCGGCCACCCAGGGGGTCGGCCACCCAGGGGGGTCGGCCACCCCAAGGGGGTCGGCCTCCATTGCCCTGCGAAGGGGGGAACTTGCCGAGTGGCACTAACTTCTCGCTCCGAACAACACTCACCCGCTATCTTCAGTAGCGCGACGCTCTGTCGCCGACTCAATCAAAGTGACGGGGCTTCGGCCCTGGCGGCAGGACGAGCTCGCAACCATGAAGCCCTCGCCGGCTCAATCAAACTGACGGGGCTCCGGCCCTCGCGGTGGGACGGGCTCGCAACCATGAAGCCCTCGCCGGCTCAATCAAACCGACGGGCTTTGGCCTTCGCGGGCACAATCAACCGGGGGCTCCGGCCCTCACCAGCACAATCAACCGACGGGCTCCGGCCACCGTGGGAACACTCAACCGGGGGCTCCGGCCCTCGCCAGCACAATCAACCGACGGGCTCCGGCCATCGCAGGCACAATCAACCGGGGGCTCCGGCCCTCGCCAGCACAATCAACCGACGGGCTCCGGCCATCGCGGGCACACTCAACCGGGGGCTCCGGCCCTCGCCAGCATAATCAACCCACGGGCTCCGGCCCTCGCAGGCACAATCAACCGGGGGCTCCGGCCCTCGCCAGCACAATCAACCGACGGGCTCCGGCCATCGCGGGCACACTCAACCGGGGGCTCCGGCCCTCGCCAGCATAATCAACCAACGGGCTCTGGCCCTCGCGGGCGCAATCAATCGGAGGCTCCGGCCTTCGCAACAAGGATGGGCTTACAACCCTAAGGCCATCATCGGCACAATCACCCGACGGACTCACGGGGGGCTCCGCTCGTAGTGCTCCGGCACGAGGACCCCTCGCCACGGACCCTAAGCATAGCATGTGCGCTCATGTTATCATTGATCATCGACACCACCAGGGCAATGAACCGCGAGTCACTCCGGGACGGGAGCAGGTCCTCGGAGGGCATCGTGGCCGGCACGCCTAGCAGTTGGCTGCAGGGGCAACCCTCACCGCTGCCAGGATCTCGGCGCGTCTCTTGACGCATCTCGTGGGATTCAGCAAGGGCTTGGACTGGAGGCTGGGGCAACGGGCTACTCTGACCATGCTACCTCAGTGTGGTCAGTCTCCTCAGACAGGCAGAGGGACGCTGCAAGGGCAGGGCGGCACGAACTCGGGGACCGGCAATCCGACGGACAATCAATACTGCGGGACCCTCTACGGCGACGTGTCGCTCCCGGAGGATGACACGTGTCGGCTGATGACACGTGCATATTTGTGCCTATATATAGTGGATTCTGGAGCTTATTCAAGGACGACTCCCTCATTTCCACATTTCACTTTCTCTCTCTAAAACCCATTCTCTCTGGAGTTCTAGTGAGAGAAACACATTTGGACCCCTGACATCCGACTCTTGACGCTGCACCCCCACGACGGACTGTCGACCGCTGGCCCTGTTCGTCGTCACCCTGCCCGCGCAGCGCTGCCAGCCCTCGCGATCTGTCTGTGGAGCCTTGCTCTCAGCCCTTACTCCATCCTTGCTGTCTCCCACTTCGTCTACTTGGAAGCCAACGCAGACTGCATCCTTTGTGGCACCTCACGTGGCATGCGAACCATCTTTCATCGGCAACATTTGGCGACTCCGCTGGGAGGTGAGCATCGTGTTGCAGTCTGCCACACTCAAGCAACCTTGACTCAGCAACGCAGGGCTATCAGGACTACCAGTCACAACCTCGACCCAGCCATCCAGGAGCCTGTCACTTCCAGACTTAGAAAATTTTCAAGCTAACACTGTTCTAATGGCACCACCTTTGATGCCATCACCCAGTCCCTTGGGGGCTTCACCACTTCCTAACCCCTTCTGCCTCACATTGCAGCAACTTGGTACGTGGTGCGCGGGGTGGCTCGAGCCACGCTAGCTATCGCCTCTGTGACTTAGTCGGTCGTCCATACCTGCCCGTCGTCCTAAGTCCCCCCTCCCTCTCATCTCAACCCCTCGTGGTCGCGATCACGGTCACATCGCCTCCTCATGCCTTTTTCCTTTCCTTCTCAACACTTAGAAAAATTTCTTCGTTTTTCGCGGACGGGTCATCACCCCCGCGGCTTCGCTCGACACCCTCTTCACTTCTCCAGACTTAGAAAAAAAATTTCGTTTTTCGCGGACGGGTCATCACCCCCGCGGCTTCGCTCGACACCCTATTCACTTTTCCAGAGTTAGAAAAATTTCTCCGTTTTTCGCGGACGGGTCACCACCCCCGCGACTTCCCTCGGCTCCCTCTTCACTTTTCCAGACTTAGAAAATTTTCTTCATTTTTCGCGGTCGGGTCATCACCCTCGCGGCTCCCCTCGGCACCCTTGCCTCAACTCAACACTTAGCCAATTTTTTTTTCGACACTTGAAAAATTTCTCAACACTTAGATTTTTTTTTGAACCTCCCTCGCACCCTGCATGCTCGTGGTCGAGTCATCACCCTCATCCTCATTCTACACTTAGAAAAAATTTCACAAAATTTTTCACCCTTTGGTGCTCTTTCCAACACTTAGATTTTTTTCCAAAAATTTTCGTCACTCGTCACTCTCCAACCTCCCTCTTCCTCTTCCTCTCCCTTTCACTTCAAACTTATTCTTATTCTTCATCAAGATTTTTCATTGCCCCTCATGCTCCTTTTATAGGCTCCACAAAAAAAAAAAAAAAAAAAATCGAAATTCAACCTCATTTTCAAAGTCAAATTCAAATTCAAAAGGAGCCCAGGTGGGCAGAACCCACCCGTGTGGTCCGACCCGCGCCGCCCCCGCCCCATTTTCCCCTCTGTCCACTCAGTTCCCAGCGGGTCACCTGCCCGCTTGCCCGAGACCCGACCCAGAACCGATCCAACCCTAATTCCTCAGAACCCTAATTCTCTCTCTTTTCTCCTGGCGCCACACCAACCTTGCGCCGCACCTGTCATGCGCCGACACCAGCTTTGCCGCGCCTGCCCACCGCCGGCGGCCCCTTCCCGGCGTCGCACCTCCCCCGGCGACCTCCATCCTCGCCGACCACTCTCCTTCTGCGACCCCGCGTCTCCGCCGCACACCTTCCCCCCGCCGATCCACCCCTCGGCAGTCCCGTAATACCACCGTCGGCCTCCCATCCTTTCCCTTCTTCATTCTTCTTCACCACCTCGCCGACCGCATACTCACCGCGACCCACCGTGGCCGAGCCCACACCCCTGGCCGACCCCCCTTCCTCTCGGCCTCTCTCCCTCCCTCGCTCTCCCGACCCCGCAAGCCCGCGCCCCGCGGCCACCGCGCCTCCACTTCTTCCTTCATCATCTCCACCCTCGCCGACGACTCACCACCGCGACCCGCCCTGGCCGACCCCACACCCCTGGCCGACCCCCCCCCGGCCCTCTCTCTCCCTCTTCCCCGACCCCGTAAGCCCGCCGTCGCGCGGCCGAAGGCGCTACGCCGCCGATCCCCACCACTCTGCCGACCCCATGGCCGACCCACCCACCTTCGGCCACCCTCACTCAGGGCCATCCCCTCGGCCACTCTCTTCGGCACTTACCCATCGCACCAACACCACCATCTTCACAGCCACGTCCACTCGTGACGGCCGAACAGCATCGCGACGTTCGTCGCCCATCGCCCGGGCAACGTCTTCGCGACCTTCGTCGCCCGTCGCCCGGGCGCCGTCTTCGCGACCCTCGTCGCCAGCGCTCATGCACTCTCTCCGCGACGCTCGTCGCCTATCGCCCGGGCAACGTCTTCGCGACCTTCGTCGCCCGTCGCCCGGGCGCCGTCTTCGCGACCCTCGTCGCCAGCGCTCAGGCACTCTCTCCGCGACGCTTGACGCCTATCGCCCGGGCAACGTCTTCGCGACCTTCGTCGCCCGTCGCCCGGGCGCCGTCTTCGCGACCCTCGTCGCCAGCGCCTATGCGCCCTATCCGCGACGCTCGTCGCCTATCGCCCGGGAAACATCTTCGCGACCTTCGTCGCCCGCACACCATCTCTGCGACCTTCGTCGCCATCTCCACTACATTTGTCGCCCGCGTCCGCGCGCCAGCTGTGCGACCCTCGTCGCCAGCGCATCATCTCTGCGACTCTCGTCGCCAGTGCACCATCTCCGCGACCTTCGTCGCCCGTAGCAATGTCTTCGCGACCTTCGTCGCCCGTTGCCCGGGCGCCGTCTCCGCGACCCTCGTCGCCAGTGCTCTCTCTCTCCGCGACCTTTGTCGCCCGCGTTCGCTCGCCAGCTCTGCGACTCTCGTCGCCCGCACACCATCTCCGCGACCCTCGTCGCCTATCGCCCGGACAACGTCTTCGCGACCTTCGTCGCCTGTCGCCCGGGTATTCTCTCAGCGACGCTTGTCGCCTACTGCCCAGACAACGTTTTCGCGACCTTCGTCGCCCGTCGCCCGTCGCCCGTTGCCCGGGCGCCGTCTTCGCGACCCTCGTCGCCAGCGTACCGTCTCCGCGACTCTCGTCGCCAGCGCCCCATCTCCGCGACTCTCGTCGCCCGCGCGTCATCTCCGCGACATTCGTCTCCCGCGTTCGCGCGCAAGCTCTGCGACTCTCGTCGCCAGCGCACCATCTCCGCGACTCTCGTCGCCCGCGTACCATCTTCGTGACCTTCGTCACCCGCATCCGTATGACACCTTCGTGACTGTCGTCGCCCTTGCGCCATCTCCGCGACCTTCATCGCCGGCACCCGCGTACCGCATTCTCACACGTCGTCATGCCCATGCGTCGCGCCACTGATACATCCATCCCACTAGCTCTCTGTCGCACTACGTGCCCCAGGCACCAAGTATCGTACCGCGACACTCGTCGCCGCTCTCATGCACCATTCTCATGATAAGTGCCCCCGGCACCAAGTATCGTACCGCGACACTCGTCGCTGCTCTCATGCACCATTCTCATGATAAATGCCCCCGGTACCAAGTATCGTCCCGCGACACTCGTCGCCGCTCTCATGCACCATTCTCATCATATGTGCCCCCGGCACACGTCGCCGCTCTCGCGACGGTAGTCGCCGCACCCGTGCGCCACAATCATGTTACATGCCCACCGGGCACCGCACTCATTCACCACACCATGCGCACCTTGCCTTGGTCGTGGAACACGCTTCGACCCACTCTCTGGAGTGTGCAACATCCCGCGGGAATAGACAACTCCTCCGGGACACATCTTTTCAACTCCCTTCCCGCCAGGTAGACGGCTCCTCCGGGATGCTACTTTGACGCGCTCCGAGTGCTCCGGTACTAGGACCACTCGCGGCGGGACGGGCTCGCAACCATGCAGCCCTCGCCGGCTCAATCAAACTCGCGGCGGGACGGGCTCGCACCCATGAAGCCCTCGCCGGCTCAATCAACTGACGGGGCTCCGGCCCTCGCATCCGGGATGGGCTCACAACCTTATAGCCATTTCCGTCTCAATCAAAGCGACGGGGCTCCGGCCCTCGCATCCGGGATGGGCTCACAACCTTATAGCCATCGTCGTCTCAATCAAAGCGACGGGGCTCTGGCCCTCGCATCCGGGATGGGCTCACAACCTTATAGCCATCGCCGTCTCAATCAAAGCGACGGGGCTCCGGCCCTCGCATCTGGGATGGGCTCACAACCTTATAGCCATCGCCGTCTCAATCAAAGCAACGGGGCTCCGGCCCTCGCATCCGGGATGGGCTCTCAACCTTATAGCCATCGCCGTCTCAATCAAAGCGACGGGGCTCCGGCCCTCGCATCCGGGATAGGCTCTCAACCTTATAGCCATCGTCGTCTCAATCAAAGCGACGGGGCTCCGGCCCTCGCATCCGGGATGGGCTCACAACCTTATAGCCATCGTCGTCTCAATCAAAGCGACGGGGCTCCGGCCCTCGCATCCGGGATAGGCTCTCAACCTTATAGCCATCGCCGTCTCAATCAAAGCGACGAGGCTCCGGCCCTCGCATCCGGGATAGGCTCTCAACCTTATAGCCATCGCTGTCTCAATCAAAGCGACGGGGCTCTGGCCCTCGCATCCGAGATGGGCTCTCAACCTTATAGCTATCGCCGTCTCAATCGAAACGACGGGGCTCCGGCCGGCTCCGGCCCTCGCATCCGGGATGGGCTCACAACCTTATAGCCATCGCCGTCTCAACCAAAGCGACGGGGCTCCGGCCCTCGCATCCGGGATGGGCTCACAACCTTATAGCCATCGCCGACTCAATCAAAGCGACGGGGCTCCGGCCCTCGCATCAGGGATGGGCTCACAACCTTATAGCCATCGCCGTCTCAATCAAAGCGACGGGGCTTCGGCCCTCGCATCCGAGATGGGCTCTCAACCTTATAGCCATCACCGTCTCAATCAAAGCGATGGGGCTCCGTCCCTCGCATCCGGGATGGGCTCACAACCTTATAGCCACCGCCGTCTCAATCAAAGCGACGGGGCTCTGGCCCTCGCATTCGGGATCGGCTCACAACCTTATAGCCATTGCCGACACAATCCACCGGGGGCTCCGGCCCTCGCAGCGGGCTCTAAGCATTGAGCGGCGACCATGCCGAGTGCATCCAACATCGTTTCTGCGTGCGGCGCCCGCTCGGGTTGCCCCTCCGCGCACCCCATAGGCAGGGGGCTTATGTTCACAACCTATCCGGACCGCACCCCAGGGCCCGCTAAAAGACCCCAGTGGCACGGCACGTCACCCACACAATAGTCAAACATGCTCAACATCATTGCTCGGTCAAAGCGCTCCGATGCTCAACATCGTTGCTCGATCCAAGCGTTACGCGCCTTAAGCATTCAAACGGCGATCAAAAGTGCATTTCCCCCCCCCGAGGGGTCGGCCACCCCCCTAAGAAGGGGGTCGGCCACCCACTTTGTAAGGGGGTCGGCCACCCCCCTAAGAAGGGGGTCGGCCACCCACTTTGTAAGGGGGTCGGCCACCCCCCTGAGAAGGGGGTCGGCCACCCAGGGGGGTCGGCCACCCCGAGGGGGTCGGCCACCCCAAGGGGGTCGGCCTCCATTGCCCTGCGAAGGGGGGAACTTGCCGAGTGGCACTGACTTCTCGCTCCGAACAACACTCACCCGCTATCTTCAGTAGCGCGACGCTCTGTCGCCGACTCAATCAAAGTGACGGGGCTTTGGCCCTCGCGGCGGGACGACCTCGCAACCATGAAGCCCTCGCCGGCTCAATCAAACTGACGGGGCTCCGGCCCTCGCGGTGGGACGGGCTCGCAACCATGAAGCCCTCACCGGCTCAATCAAACCGACGGGCTCCGGCCTTCGCGGGCACAATCAACCGGGGGCTCGGGCCCTCACCAGCACAATCAACCGACGGGCTCCGGCCACCGTGGGAACACTCAACCGGGGGCTCTGGCCCTCGCCAGCACAATCAACCGACGGGCTCCGGCCATCGCAGGCACAATCAACCGGGGGTTCCGGCCCTCGCCAGCACAATCAACCGACGGGCTCCGGCCATCGCGGGCACACTCAGCCGGGGGCTCCGACCCTCGCCAGCATAATCAACCAACGGGCTCCGGCCCTCGGGGGCACAATCAACCGGAGGCTCCGGCCTTCGCAACAAGGATGGGCTTACAACCCTAAGGCCATCATCGGCACAATCACCCGACGGACTCACGGGGGGCTCCGCTCGTAGTGCTCCGGCACGAGGACCCCTCGCCACGGACCCTAAGCATAGCATGTGCGCTCTTGTTATCATTGATCATCGACACCACCTGGTGATATTCCGATAGAAGAAATTGTCGATGTAACATATCCAAATCTCTTAACAAAGCATAAAGATGGAAAGTGGAAGGAATGGGCAGAATGGCTACGCAACAGAGCAATATTGACACCAAAGAATGAAGAAGTTGAGAAGATTAACTCTTACGTGCTTTCTATTTTACCTGGTGAGGTTACAAGCTATAAAAGCTTCGATACGATATGCAAGGCTTCCACAACTGTTGAAGATCATGAATTGTTATATCCGATTGAGTTTTTGAATTCTTTGAAGTTCAGCGGTATTCCAAATCATGATCTTGATCTCAAGATTGGAGGTCCAATTTTTTTTGATCAAAATGTCCTTTGTATTCCTTTAAAGCACATATACCACTTTCCTTACATTTTTACATCTTAAATGTTTCTTTCTATGTACACATCATATCCTACTCTAACCGAAAATTTGAATCAAGATCCCAAGCATAACACATGTCTTCAATCCTCTGTGATCTCTTTTCCTTCTTCCAACTTTGGGTTCTATATTTCATCCACTGCTTAATGACATACATACATCCCTGGACAGTTGCCCCTTTCCCTTCAAAGATTCTTGAATTCCTCTCTTACCAGATCCCATAAACTGTGGTTGCCACCATTTGTTTCCCCAATCTAGCATGTAAACTCTTTCCTTTGAAATTGAGATCGGAGCTCCAATTATGCTCATGAGAAATATCAATCCAAGTAAAGAGTTGTGTGATGGAACGAGATTGATTGTTACTGAATTGCAAAAATGGGTCATCGAAGGATGGATGATTACTGGTAAAAGAATTGGCGACAAGGTTTTCATTCCAAGAATACTTATGAACCCAACAGATACTGGCCTACCTTTTGCTATGAAACGACGACAGTTCATGTATGCCTCTGCTTCGCTATGACAGTTAATAAAAGCCAAGGCCAAACATTGAGTAATGTAGGCTTATATCTCCTTAAACCGGTCTTCAGCCACGGTCAACTATATGTAGCTGCTTATAGAGTAACAACACCTGGCGGCCTAAAAATCATGATCGAAAATGTAAGGCCAGAGCATGATGGATATATAAAGAATGTTGTCTATAAGGAGATTTTCAACAATCTTCCGAAATGTATTTCCTGAGTATTTATCCAATAAATAGTAGATCTTCGCGTTGTTTTTTTTATTTTTGGTACAAAGGAAACAGAAAATACAAAGAAAACTAGCTGGGGGGTCTTTCAAAGGCCACGCCCCTCATATCCGCATCAATACAACTTTCTAATTCTGTAGGAGCATTTTCCAGATGAACATAGAATACTCCTTGGCTTGCCCCCAGGTTTGCTAAATAGTCGGCACATTTGTTGCCTTCCCTCAAGGTGTGTGTCAGCACGCATCCCGTTTGATTTATGATTTCACGACAGTCTTCTACTAAAGCACGCAGGGGGTGACTTTGAACTTCTTGGTCCTTTATCAGAGTGAGAGCAGCTGTAGAATCAGATTCAAGGGTCGTCTACCTCCAGTTTCTTTCACGAACGGTTGTTAGACCACGATGAATACCCCAGACTTCCGCATTGAGACTTGAGTTTCTACCAATGTTGCCAAAGAAACCTTCTAACCAGCCTCCTCTATCATCCCTTATAATTCCTCCATAGCCACTTTGCCCAGGATTGCCTCTTGAAGCTCCATCCGTGTTGATCTTTATGTAACCTGCCACTGGGAAATACCAGTTTACCTCTTTTTTAGAGAAGCAAAAATCCAAATATCAATTCTATATATGATAACATCAGAACATTATTGGGTGTGATTGAACTTGAAATTGAACAGAACTATGAAATGATTAAGTATATTACCTTGAAATTGACATGGAGTTGGGAATTACGCTTTTCATGTGAAGAAAACATGCATGAAATATAACTTCATTTACAGCACTGAAATCACTCCCTCATAATCAGAATTCATCCATATTTGAAGGAGATAACTGGACGACTTCAAAGAGTACTACAGCAGGAAGATGGATACAAAGAGCATAATGAAGCCAAGACACCAGAGAATGTGGATTGGGGAGGATAAGAAGTGGAGAATCGGTTCTGGCAGTAAAACTTCGCATGCGGTCTAGCTGTTCCAAGAATGGGATCAAAATACTCATGAGATTAAAAGTTAGTGGAAATGTTAGGACCACATATTTTATGTTAGAGTTTGACACCTATGGACTATGCTAACAAATGCACACATTTTTAATTGAAATTCATAAATAGCCCAAAAGAGCAAAAAATTCATTTCAGCTCCATTTAAATGGAAATATTTTACATGCGTTCGATATCACCGATAAGTAACAACCATTTTGAACTTGAAATTTGAGCTTTATTATAGTGATTTGAACTAATTTTATTGCTAAAGTGACCATTTTTAAAGCTTTTCAGCTGAAAGTGGGGCTTAAATGGTAAAGAAATGGAATTCAACATTATTTTTCTTATTTGACGTCTACTTTTGTCGTTAAAATGTCCAAATAACGACACTTAATAAGCCTAAGTGTTAATAATGAAGCCTAAATGGTGATTTTGTAAGAGTTTAATTGGCAAATTCATGTATCTTTTTTGCATTATTGCTTTTGTGGGTGTATAAGGAGTGCAAAGAAGTGAAGTGTCATTAACAACTTCAAACACCTGGAATGTTACCAGGTAATGCAAAGCTTTATTAACTTGATTGTCTTACGGATGCCAAGCTGGATAATGAATGGATGAAACTTTCAACAGGCCCCGCCCCACTCACGAATGAATACCTGAAACCCAATTCTTCTAACTTCTAAATAGCTAATACGGAGTAATAGAAGTCATTGGGAGAAAACCCAATTCTTCTGTTATTGGGAGTCTAAGCCCCAAAGACAGACACAACAGTATAAAACCATGACAATTACAGCACCCACCTTCTCCAATCTTCTGCTCCAGGAATTGCTGCTCCAGTTTCTCTGCGCTAGCAAAAGGTACTTGAATTGATTTCATCTCATTTATTTTAGATTCTAATATCGCTGTCCACCAAATTGATTGGTAACATTGAGTATTAATATATCTTCGATTGGCGTTGTATAGAGGACATGGCAATTATAAACACCACTAGAGAGAGAGGAATGGTTGGCAAGGCAAAATTCTATTATGTTGTAAATAGGACACCACCTGCTATACAAATTCATAGGAGTAGTATGATTGCACGGCCTTCTTCTTGCTTATTAGAATCTACATGCTGTGGAGATTATACAACTCTTTTGGATGGACTTTTGCTAAGTATATGGACTTTTGCTAAGTATGAGCTTAAAGCCATCTGTTCCTGCTTTATACCTCTACAGAAACCATGTAGTCTAGGTATATGTGCCGCTTAAGTGTCCCTAGCGGGGACTGGATTTAGGTGTGGATGGATACACTATATTCCATTCATGTGTGGTCAGTTGAGTTTAGAATTGAGGCATGAGTAGTTTGCTTGAACGAAAGAGTTGGGAAGGGAGCATAATGATGTCGCTGGGACGAATTGGTAAGTTGGATGTTCCACAATACTTCGTTATCAAATATTTGCATCTTTGGCTTGAGTATCTTTCCGCATTAGGAATTTACTTAATAGAACATATGGGTAGTGTTCCATAGCAAGATTTTGACCGGCCAATATAATTCAAAGACATGTACGTTAACTATTCGATATAATTGAAGGATGAATGAGTTGGTTGAGTTTTTGAGTGGCATTTGGCACAGAATTTTCATGATGACGATGCTTTCACGGTGTGCACATAATTATTAGGAGAAGCAATGATTGAAAGAGGATCCAGGATTATAAGATTTACATGATCCAGAAGGCTTCGATTTTAAGGGACTGGATGGGGAGTTAACCTTAATCTTGCAGCACTGCAAGCAGCATTAGAACCACAATCACACCTCTGATGATATCATGGCTCTCAATACTATATGAATCCAACTTTTCGTAGGTCTCAGCTGCATGTCTTTTGGAGCCTAAAGTAGGCAATAACTTTGACAAGCAAACCAGTGCTTAGGATGACTGTAGCTGTTCAATACTCTCCAGGCCAAGGCCCTGCTACGAAATAGGCTCTCTTTGCTTTCAAAAAGGAATTGGATCTCTACCATGAATTATCTTCATTTCTTTCGGCGAGAAGAAAAACTATAAATTAGAATTAGTTGGTCTAAAAAGGGATGCATGAGTAATGCTTTGAAACTGTTTCACACTCTTTAAGGTCATACATTGTACTTCCAATAAAGAGAACTTTAATACAAGAGTAAATGCATATGTTAAACAAGAACTGAGTTATAAGGCTTCTAGATAAGTTGATATACTGAACGATTTTTATAATCTCTTTCATCAAAAGCAATGGCAAGAAAATACAGCCCAATATCTGAACTCACATATTTGAAGGATGACTGGACCATTAAGATCAGGATCACATGGATGTGGGATGGGATTAATCCTAATACGAATGAGATCCTCAACTCGAATATAATATTTCTTGATCAGAGTACTACTTTATAAAGTGAGAATATATATCTTTCAGCACAAAGTTCTTTAGGCAGAATATATATTTGCAATAAAATCAAATACATGTTCTCTTAAGGAAAAATCAAAGGTCCACATTCCTGCCCAGTTCAAGGAAGGAAATGTTTACTTAGTCTCAAACATGAAGCTTTCTCAACCGAGAG
>JAVXUO010002034.1:0-31772 GCA_033065855.1 Escallonia rubra | reverse complement strand
GACTACACAAAAAATAAATTTAGAAAAGGAGATTGAAGACCTGAATTTTACTATTTCAAAATTTACCCAAGGAAGAGAGAATTTGGATATTCTTTTGGGAAAACAAGTATGTGTCTTTGAGAAAAGTGGAATTGGTTATGATCCTTCAAAGAAGCAAAAGGATTACAAAAATTTCTTTAACAAAAGTTTAAAAGTTTCCTACTCACCATTCACTCTCTGTACGATTTGTAACAAAAAGGGACATTTAGTTAAAAATTGTCCTCTTAATCTTATTAAAAATTAGTCATCTTTTTCTTTTACTAAGAATAAATTGAACCATATATGGGTGCCCAAATCTTCTTTACCTAATCCTCCCGGACCCAAGAAAGGGGTAGGCTTGAAAGCAAGGGTAGACTGCAACAAATGGATTCTCGACAGCGGTTGTTCAAGACATATGACAGGTGATCGTTCTCTTTTCTCGCACATCACCCCGAAAAATGGCGGGCTTGTTACCTTTGGAGACAACTCAAATGGTAAGATCATCGGTAAAGGTAAAATTGGCACCGGTTCCATTTCTATTGACAACGTATCCTTAGTTGATGGTTTAAAGTTTAATTTGATAAGTATCAGTCAACTAATCGATAGTGGACACAAAGTTCAGTTTGAAGGTGAAAAATGTCTTATCAGTCATGCCTCAGATGGGAGTACGCTGATCGGTAAGAGAGATGGTAACATCTATACTCTATCTTTTGATGCATCTGACTACTCTCGTGAAGTATGTCTTTCTGTTCAGCACAATGATATTTGGTTGTGGCATCGTAGATTAGGTCATGTTCACATGGATCTAATCAAGAAACTTCTCTCGAAAGATCTTGTCAGAGGCTTACCAAATTTGAGGTTTATCAAGGATAAAATCTGTGATGCCTGTCAATATGGTAAACAGTCAAAAACTTCTTTTCAAGCCAAAAATGTTGTTTCCACCTCTCGCCCTCTTCAACTCCTTCATTTAGATCTTTTTGGCCCTACTAGAAATGCTAGCCTAGGTGGAAAATTTTATGCCTTCGTCATTGTTGACGATTTTTCAAGATACACCTGGGTTCTTTTTCTAACTCGTAAAGATGAAGCGTTTGAAAAAATTTTCAGTCTTGTTAAGCAGCTTCAAAATGAGAAGGAGTTGAAGCTTGTCAAAATTCGAAGTGATCATGGCGGTGAATTTGAAAAAGATTTTATCCCTTTTTTGTATTCAAAATGGCATTTCACATGAGTTTTCTGCTCCTCGGACACCCCAACAAAATGGAGTTGTTGAGAGAAAGAATCGTACTCTTCAAGAAATGGCCAGAACCATGCTTCAAGAAAACTCTCTGCCAAAATATTTTTGGGCAGAAGCCGTCAGCACTTCCTGTTACGTGTTGAACAGAGTACTCATCAGACCAATTCTTGATAAAACTCCCTACGAACTGTTCTCAAAAAAAAAAAAAAAAATCGATTATTTCAGGGTTTTCGGTTGCAAATGCTTTATTTTGAACAATCGTGAGAATTTAGGAAAGTTCGATGCAAAGTCTGACGAGGGAATATTTCTTGGTTACTCATTAAAGAGTAGAGCATATAGAATTTATAACCGTAAGTCTATGACCATTGAAGAATCTATGCATGTATTATTTGAATAATTTAATGTTGAAAAACCAAGAAAGACTGCAGGTGAAGACGGTGAAGAACTCTCCGTGGGTTTGAACAACAAACTTAACGTCTCCTTAACTGAGGGGGAGTGATCAACTTCTACTCACGACAATACCGATAAGACTCTGCCACATCCAAAAATTTACAGATACTCTTCTAGTCATCCATTAGAACAAGTTATAGGCAATGTGAAACGCGGAGTTACAACTCGGTCTACGGTAAATCTCTTCTGTGCGGATTTTGCTTTTCTTTCTCAAATAGAGCCTAAAAACATTTCAGAGGCTCTAAATGATTCTGAGTGGATTCTTGCCATGCAAGATGAATTGAATCAATTTGAGAAAAGCGATGTTTGGACACTAGTTCCGGCTCCTGTTCAACAAAAGGTCATTGGAACAAAGTGGGTTTTTCGAAACAAACTTGATGAAGATGGCCACATTGTTCGTAACAAAGCCAGACTAGTTTCTCAAGGATACAATCAAGTCGAAGGGGTTGATTTTGATGAAACCTTTGCCCATGTTGCACGCGTTAAAGCTAACCGAGTTCTTTTGGAACTTAGATGTCATTTGAAATTCAAACTTTTTCACATGGACGTAAAACATGCTTTCTTGAATGGGGTAATACAGGAGGAAGTTTTTGTTAAACAACCTCCTGGTTTTGAAAATGAAAAATACCCCAATCATGTCTTTAAACTGAAAAAGGCTTTGTACGGTCTTAAACAAGCTCCTCGAGCTTGGTACGATCGTCTCAGCAGCTTCCTCATTGATCATGGATTCTCTCGTGGCAAAGTCGATACTACTCTCTTTACAAAAACTCGTAGTTCCCATATTTTAATAGTTCAAATATATGTTGATGACATTATTTTTGGTGCCACTAACAATGATCTATGTCAAGAATTTGCTGAGAATATGCGCAGGGAATTTGAGATGAGCATGATGGGTGAACTCACTTTTTTTCTTGGACTTCAAATCAAGCAGTCCAAAGAAGGAATTTTTATCAATCAGTCTAAGTACACTCGAGAACTTTTGAAAAGGTTTGGCTTGGAAAATGCTAAACCTAGAGGTACCCCTATTTCTCCCAGCGTCAATCTTATCAAAGATGAAAATGGTAAAGATGTAGATAGTAAACTTTTTCGTGGTATGATTGGCAGTTTACTCTATCTTACTGCATCTAGACCTGACATCATGTTTAGTGTTTGCATCTGTGCCCATTTTCAAGCCTGCCCCAAAGAATCTCATTTAACTGCAGTTAAACGTATTTTTAAATATCTCTCTGGCACTCTAAACTTAGGTCTCTGGTATCCTCGTAATTCTTCAATAGATGTGGTCGGTTTTTCTGATTCTGATTATGCGGGATGTCTTGTTGATCGTAAGAGTACTAGTGGTATCTGTCAGTTTCTCAGAGATGCTTTAGTTTCATGGCACAGTAAGAAACAGACATCTGTGGCTCTATCTACTGCTGAAGCGGAATATGTTGCAGCTGGAAGCTGTTGTGCCCAAGTTTTATGGATGCGTCAAACTTTACAAGATTTTGGTGTCTCTTTAGAGCTTATTCCTATTATGTGCGACAGTAGCAGTGCTATAGATATTAGTAAAAATCCTGTCCAACACTCACGCACTAAGCACATAGATATTCGTCATCACTTTCTCCGCGACAATGTTCAAAAGGGGTTAATTGAACTTAAGAAAGTTGGCTCTGAAGATCAGCTCGCCGATATCTTTACAAAACCTTTAGCTGAATCATCTTTCTGTTCTCTTTTCGTCGTCGTTTGGGAATGTGCGATCTTAGTTAATTTTTGTTCTGTTAAAATTTTAGTTGTCTAAAAGTCCTCTTTCAGTCGACTAAAAGTCCCTTTCAGTCGACTAAAAGTCCCTTTCAGTCGACTAAAAGTCAACTTTCAGTCGACTCAAACCCTTTCAGTCGACTAAAAGTCCACTTTCAGTTGACTCAAACCCTTTCAGTCGACTGAAACATGACTTTCAGTCGACTAAAACTTCTCTGCCTATTTATATGCCACCTTTTTTCACTTTCACTTTTTACTGTTTCGCTTTTTCACTGTCTTTCACTTTCACTCTTGTTTCTCTTCTTGTCCACCTGTCACTCCAAGGACCCACATGGCCTCCAACCCGCGACCTCTAAGTCGTCGTCGTCTTATTATTCAATCTGAAGATGAAATCAATGGGTCTTCGTCCTCTACCGATGTTGCGCCTGCCGCTGTGGTTGCTCCACCGCCGACCACCCGTCCTCGTACCCGTCAAACATCCACCGCTGCTTCGCGCCGTTCGTCATCAGCAACACCGTCCACTTCAGGTACTGTAGTTCCTCCTCCTCCTCCACCTGCTGCCCCTTCTTCGTCTGCCTCTCCACCAACTTGCCCACCCCCTACCTGCCCATACAATTCCTCTTCCGATATCCTTCACATTCCCCATTTCTTTCCAACTCCCGACGACCAACTTACATATTATACACATTTTGTCAATCGGGAAGTCATCCCCGGTCGCCCAAGTGATGTCAATCTCATGACTCAACTTAGTGTTACCGCTCTGTTTGAGCGAATGGGCTGTCTCTTCATTCTCTCTCCCCCTCCACTTATTACCCTGCTCTGGTGCGCATGTTCTACTCAAATTTGCACTTTAATGCTCAACCCCCTACCTTTCTGACCTCGTATGTGAATGGGGTCCACATTCGTCTTGTTGCCACCACATTGGCCCACATTTTTGGTTTTGTAAATCAATCTTCTACTCTTGTTTTCACTGCGAACACTTGGTGCACCACCAGTTCCTTTACTCCACTCCAACAGACCCAAACACTCTTAGGGGACCCGTCTATCACTCATCCCCGTAAACCCAATTTAGGTGACATGTCCCCTCTTTATCGCGTTCTCTACCTTATTCTCTGTTACAATCTTTCGGCCCGTTCTGGCTCCTATGCTACCTTTTCCTACTTAGACATCATTCTTCTCACCCATTTCATTCGGGGTTCCCCGTTAAACATTTTCGGCATTATCATGCTCGTCATGAATGCCCGTAAAAACAAATCTTCTGCTAACCTTCCTTTCGGCCTTCTGTTAACTCGAGTCTTTGAACATGTTCATGTTCCCTTGCCTAATTCTAACTCGGAACGTATCCCTCTTCCGAGTCATCATGTGCTCGATGAAACTTCTCTTCGTCGAGCCGGCTTCGCCATCCGCTCCGATCTCACCTCCAACACTGTCCTGCTTGAACGCCCTTCCCAGTCTGTCCCAGCTTCCATTCCTGTTCCCTCCCCTGCTCCTGAAATTCCCTCAACCCCCCCTTCTGCTTCCATCCCACCTTTTTCACCACCTCAACCTCCTTCTCCTCAGTTCATACCCCCTGCTCCTACTGACCCTTCCACCTCAGTTCCTCCTTTTCCCACCCCTCCTCACCCTGCTGATCCCTTCTTCACTAGTCCACTAAACGACTTCTCAAATTTCAATTTTGATGAATTTCTCTCTTCTGATCACCCCGACCTCTCTGACACTCTTTCTCGAATCTCTACCTCGATTCAGCTCATTCTTGAATCCCAAACCACCCTTGCTGCTTCCATGGCCAATAACCACACTATTCTTCTTCAAGAGCTTGCTGCTCTTCAGCAGTCGGTTCAACATTCTTCCGCCCAGCTACTTTCCAACCAAATAGATTTTCACAACCTCCTAAATGACCTTACTGCTAACCTCACCTCTCTCCCTCTAAATCAAACCCCCATTCTTGAAAGTCTGACACGGATGCAGCATGACCTTCACCGCCAGCAAGAGGCTGCCCTTCAGGATCATCGTCGCCAGGCTTATCTCACGACGAGCATTCTGACCGAACAGAACCGTTATTTGGCTCATCAGACTTTCGATCAGGCGCATGGCTTTCGGGTGACTCGTCCAGATGTCTTTCCCTCTCGACATACTGGCAACGACGGGGAAGAATGGTTCTTCAACCCACATCTTCCTTACAATCCTCCGCCGCCGCGCTCTCCTCGCGTCGTTGAAGTAGTTGAAGTTCCCACCACAGATCTGCCGCCTGCTGCTACCTCTTCTGCGCACCGTACTCGTCGGTCTGCTCCGCCGCCCGATGATCCCTCATCCTCTGCCCAAGGTTCTCGCCGCCGTCGGCCTTAGTTTTTATTTATTCATTCTTTGTTGCCCTGGATGCCCCCACTTTTTGCTTTGACAAAGGGGGAGAACATGTATTAAATCTTTTGATTATTTAAAGATGCTATTTCTATTGTTCTTTTATGTGAATGTTAACTGATTAAGGGGGAGTATGTCTTTTAATATTGTCATCATCAAAAAGGGGGAGATTGTTGACTTGTTGATTTTGATGATTTCAGACTTATCTTATCTAACATTAATCTGACAATATTATTAAAGTTAAAACATTTCAGGCTTTATCTTAATCAAACAAAGACATAATCTTGACATGGATGACAGAGATTTTGCACGACCTTGACATGGATGACAAAGACTTTGGACTTGTTTGGACTCAAGCTTTGGACTACAGAGAAAGATTCAAGATCTTGAAGTATACCTTTTCTTGTTTAGTCTTTTCTTTAAAAGCCTTTCTTAAAGGATCTGACAGAAATTCTAGTAAAGAACGAAGCCAAGATCTTTTAGTCGAAGTCAAGTTTTTTGAGTCGAAACCAAAGCATTTTAGTTGAATCTAAAACCTTCAGTCGAAGCTAAGACTTTCAGTCGAAGCTGTGACTTTCAGTCGAAGTCAAGTGTTTCAGTCGAAGTCAAGTGTTTCAGTCGAAGTCAAGTTTTTCAGTCGAAGCAAAATGTTTTAGTCGAAGTCAAGTTTTTCAGTCGAAGCCAAATGTTTTAGTCGAAGGCAAGACTTTCAGTCGAAGCCAAGACTTTCAGTCGAAGCCAAAGGTTTTAGTCGAAGGCAAGACTTTTAGTCGAAGCCAAGACTTTCAGTCGAAGCCAAGACTTTCAGTCGAAGCCAAGACATTTTAGTCGAAGCCAAAATGTTTTAGTCGAAGTCAAGTCTTTCAGTCGAAGCAAAACATTTTACTCGAAGGCAAGACTTTCAGTCGAAGCCAAGACATTTTAGTCGAAGCCAAAATGTTTTAGTCGAATCCTTCTTGTTTGGTTCTTCTACCTAACGGTCCTCTATTTCCTTCCTGTATAAATAGGGAATCTGTTAGAGCATTTATTACCTTTTTCTCTCGCGCAAATTTTTACTCTGAAAAACTCTCTCATCTCAATCTCTTATTCTTATCAATTATCTTTTGAGTGAGTTTACCTTAGAGAAAGTTCTGTGTAAGCTTCTTGGTTTTGTTCTTGAAAGAATATAGATCTACCCACCTAAGAAGGCTTAGCTTTAAAACTTTCATTGTACTATCTGCTCAAGAAGGAGCATGTTTATTGTATTCAAATTGTAATCTCTTTTCATTTGTAATCTGTTGGAAACCTTGGAAGGGTTTCGGATATTGTACTGAGATTTGAGCTAGCACCCAAAGCTAGTTGGTTTAGTGAAAGGCTCGAGTAGGTCTCCCTTGTGTGAAGTGCTCGAGGACTGGACGTAGGCTGGTGGGGCCGAACCAGTATAAATCTATGTGTTAAACTTGTTACTGTTATATCCGTCTTTACGTTGTAATCTTAATTTTTAAATTCATACTCTAAGTTGTAAAACACCTATTCACCCCCCTCTATGTGTATTTAGGGACCTACAGCAAGATCATTTCCTTCAACTGAAAAGAACAGTTCAATTGACTGGAGCGAAAAAGACATATTCATTCGACTAAAAACTTTCCAGTCGACCGAAAAGTTTTCTTTCGAAGAAAAGGTCATTTCCTTCGAGTGAAAAGATCAGGTGAGAGCAATTAGATTTTGTTCCACTAAAAATGCATTTAGTTAAATAAAAAAGAGCAAAAAAGAGGGGTTTAAAGTGACATCTAGCTAAGATCACACATTCCTAAGTGACAACGAAGGGAACACAAATTTGATTCAGCCAAGGGTTTTGTAAAAATGTCTACGAGCTGATCTCCTGGGCCTACTTTCTTGAGTTCTATCAATCCTTTCTGAACGTTGTCTCTAAGAATGTGGTGACGGATATCGATGTGCTTTGTCCGAGAGTGTTGAACATGATTTTTATTAATATCAATAGCACTACTACACACATAATAGGAATATTGTCTAAGGAAACACCAAAATCCCGTAAGGTTTGACGCATCCAAAGAACTTGAGTACAACAACTGCCAGTTGCAATTAGCACTACATATGTTTATTTCTTACTATGCCATGATACAAGTAATTCACTAAGGAATTGATCAGTGCCACTGGTGCTTTTACGATCAACTAGACATCCAGCATAATCGAAATCAGAAAATCCAACTAAATTAAAGGAAGAATTTTACGGATACCAAAGTCCCAAATTTACAGTCCACATAAATATTTAAAAATGCGTTTGATTGTTATAAGATGAGATTCTTTGTGACATGCTTGAAAACGAGCACATATACATACGTTAAACATAATATTAGGCCTAGAAGCGGTAAGATACATCAAACTACCGATCATGTCACGATAAAGTTTGTGATTAACATCTTTACCAATTTCATCTTTAACAAGGTTTACACTAGGTGAGATATGAGTACCTCTAAATTTTGCATTATCCATACTAAACCTTTTCAAAAGTTCACACGTGTACTTTGACTGATTTATGAAGATTCCTTCTTTTGATTGATTGATTTGGAGGCTAAGGAAGAATGTGAGTTCTCCCATCATACTTATCTCAAATTCCCTGTGCATATTCCTGGCAAACTTTTGAATCGGATCGTCGTTAATGACTCCAAAAATGATATCATAAACATAGGTTTGAACAATAAGAATATGCAAATTTCTAGATTTAGTAAAACGAGTAGTATCAACTTTGCCATGAGAGAATCTATGATCAATAAGAAAGTTGCTGAGACGATTGTACCAAGCTCGAGGAGCTTGTTTAATGCCATACAAAGCCTTTCTCAATTTGAAAACATGATTGGGGTACTTTTCATTTTCAAAATCAGGAGGTTGTTTAATAAAAACTTTCTCTTGCATGACCTATTCAAGAAAGCACTTTTCAAATCCATTTGATAAAGTTTAAAATTCATATGACATGAAAATGCTAAAAGCATTCAGATAGCTTCAAGTCGAGCAACAGGGGCAAAGGTTTCCTCAAAATCGACCCCTTTAACTTGATTATATCCTTGGGCTACTAATCTAACCTTGTTTCGAACAATATGACCGTCTTTATCAAGTTTATTTCGAAAAATCTACTTGGTGCCAATAACCTTTTGTTGACCCGGAGGCGGGACTAGAGACCAGGCTAGAGGTGTCATTTGGGCCGGGCGGCCCGCGGGCCGGCCCGTTTTGGCCCGGCCCTGGTTAATGAACAGTAGAAGCCCGAAAAAGGGGCCTGGGCCTGGACCAGGCCGAAAAATCCAGCAGAAATGGCCCGGCCCGGCCCGATTTGGCCCGGGTTTGGCCCGGGCTGTGTGGCCCGGGGGCTGGCCCGGTTTTGGCCCTTTTTTGGCCCCACTTTTTTTTGAAAATCTAGCTTTTTCCCCCCTTTCTTCCACCCCTTTTCCAAAATTCCACTTTTACCCCCCCAACAGCTATATAACGGCTAGTTTGGGGGGTATTTTAGTCTAACCAATATTTTTCACTCCTTTACACTTTTACCCTCCCCAACAACTATAAAGGGATAGTTTGTAGGGGTATTTTGGTCTTTTGTGAAGATTCTAAAATCTATAAGTTCAGACCTTTTCTCTCTAATTTTTCACGCCAATCTTCTTACTCTCTTCTTACTCTCTTCTTACTCTCACAACAAGCTTTGCAACTATTTTCCTCTCCAATTACTACTCTTGCTAATTACTACTAATTAGTATTCTTGTTATTTACTAATTGCAAATTTCTCTCTACTCTTGCTAATTACTACACTAGTCTTGCTAAATTTTTTTTTAATTACTAACTCTCTAATATTTGTTACTCGTTCATTCTTTTAATTGTTATTTCTTATTACTATTCTTATACTTGTGTATTTAGTTACTCTTACAAAGTTTAGCGTGAAATATGGCTGGATTATTGAAGAAACTGAAGCGTGGATCGTCATCACGAAAATCATCATCATCATCATCGCAAGCACCACCACCAGCACAAGCGCCAGCGCCACGGCCAGCACAAACACCAGTCCAAGCACCAACACAACCATTCGTTCCTGGACGAATGAGTACAGGCTGTATGATAGATACCCAAGCCAATTGGGAGTTCAATCAAAACATTCCAGATTTTACATACACGCCTGATGAAGACCCCCCGCATTATAGTCAAGGACGCAGCTCGGTTGGCGAAGCTACTACTCCGTGCCCTAATCTCAACCCTACCTCCAGTCATGATGAAGAAGGGCCGAGCAATGCCTCCGGTAACGTTCCAGACGTCCAAAGGGGGAAAAAAAGAAAGCCGAGTGTTGGAATCATTTCGACGAAGTTACGGTGGACGGCATCCGAAAAGCTCGATGTAAGTACTGTCTTAAATTATTTTCGGCTGGTAGTGGTAATGGACATCTTAACAGGCATTACCCTCAGTGTGCACCTCGACAAGGCCACGTCGAACCTACCCAAACCCAGTTATCTTTTGACGGTAGGTTATTTGTCTATAATCAGCGAGAGCAAAGAGACGGTCTCGCTGAATTTGTTATTCACGATGAACAACCCTTTTCTTTTGCCGATAATCCAAGGCACTCTAGATATATGAACTCCTACGTTCAACCTTTGTACAAAAAGGTTCATAGAAACACAACGAGGTCCGATGCACTCCGACAGTACAAGGCTGCCAAAGCACGCCTTATCGATTATTTCGATAAATTTGACGGTAAAGTTAGTCTTACTTCTGATATTTGGCAATCTCCTTATACTTTTGTTAGTTATTCTTGTGTGACCGCTCATTGGATTGATGCAGATTGGGTTATGCACAAGAGAATCATCGCTTTCGAGCACTTCCCTTATCCGCACGATGGAATGAATATTGCTACTCTTATATTAAAAGCATGCACAAGATTTAAAATTCATAATAAGATTATGAGTGTTAGTTTTGATAATGCTTCTAACAATAAAGTTGCTGTTGCAGCTTTAAAGGAGACGCTTCAACCTGTACTTCAGGGTGAATTATTTCATGTTCGCTGTGTTTGCCACATTATTAATTTAATTGTTCAAGATGGTTTAGCTGCTGCAGGAGATATTCTTCAGAAAATGAGGGGTATGACAGCGTATGTCAATAGCTCGAGTCCGAGAACACAACAATTTAAAGCGTTGTGTGTTCAATATAATATGCCTCGCAGGAGAGCAGTTACAGATGTGGTCCACAGGTGGAACTCTACGTACCACATGCTTTTACACATTCTGGCATACCGAGAAGTCTATACGCATTTTCTACTAACCCAGTTCCCAGCCGGCTTGCCAACTCAAGAGGAATGGCAGATGGCCACATACCTAGCTGAATTTTTGGAGGTATTCTACACGTCTACCAATTTATTGTCTGGTACGTACTATCCTACCTCTCCTCTCGCTTTAATAGAAATTCTGAAGATGGCTACAATGCTAACAAAATGGAGATATATAGGACCATTTACGGATATAGTAAAAGTGATGGATGCAAAGTTCAATAAATATTGGCGTAAACTGCCTGCTATTTTTACTGTGGCTACTTGTTTAGATCCTAGGTTAAAGTTGCATGGCGTGAACGCCTCGATACAGGAGATATCGAAATTAATGTGCTACAAAGCAGATGACACAACCGCACTCACAGCGAAAGTGAGCGGGAGGTTTGAGGACTTGTTCAACCTCTATCGTAATTCTGCTGACATGCGCGGCCGAGCTACATCATCATCAACTGCTGAGAGGTATTATGCGCCATACCTTCAAGGCTTTGAACATCTAGTAGCAAGACAACTACCAGGTGAAGGTACTTCTAATTCGGGAGGTTCGTATAAGTTTTCCTCTTTTAATGAGATTGGTGTATATGCAAATACTGATCATTATTCTGATTTATCAAGGCAAGAACAGGTTAATTTTAACTTGTTAAATTTTTGGAAACAAAATCAAAACATGTATAAAACTTTATCCCAAATTGCATGGGATGTACTGCCAGTGCAAGCCTCCACGGTTGCTTCAGAGTCGGCATTTTCAGCAAGCGGGAGGGTTTTGGATGACAGGAGGAGTCGTCTTAACCCCGAGTCGCTCGAGCTATGTGTATGTTGGAAGGATTATCTTGATGCGAAATACCGCGAGCAAGATAAACCGATTGATGATAGGAAGAGCAGTGACTCGGATATTGAAGCACTTCCGGATGATTAGGTAATTTGTTTTTATTTTCCTCTTTTCATCCTTTTGGTTGACGCTGCAGATTTCTTGATCTTTGATTGCTGATATTTTGGATAGACATACATTATTATTTTGATTGTTAGAGTTTTAAGAATAATTTTTTTCCATATATATAAAATAAATTTTTACAAGCAAAATATATATATTTTCGTATATATAAAAAAATAGGTAACTTCGCCTGTTTGTTTACAAGCAGCCGGTCCCAAGCCCGGATAAAAGGAGGAGGGCCTATGCACATTTATTATTTTTCTATGTAAATTGTTATGTGTTAAAATTGAATAACATGAGAAAAAAAAAGGGCCTGGGCCCGGCCCAAGCCCGGCCCTAAATATTGGGCTTAGGGCCTGGGCCTGGACCAGGCCTAGAATTCACTGCGCCAGGCCCGGCCCGTTTTCACCCTCCCTTGGCCCGGCCCCGGCCCGGCCCGTTTGCAGGCCCGATGGGCTTGGGCTGGGCCGGCCCAAGCCCGGCCCTTTGACATCACTAGACCAAACATCACTTATTTCAAATTGAATATTTTTAGGCTCAATTTTTAGGCTCAATTTGAGAGTCTCATGAATATTTTTAGGCTCAATTTGAGAAAGAAAAGCAAAATCACGCAGAAAAGATTTATAGAAGATCGGGTAGTTACCCCACGTTCAACATTACCAATTATTTGCTCCCTTGGGTGGTTAGAGGAATATTGCCAGCTCTTCGGAAGAGGTTGGGTTTCGGTATTTCCTATTTTGGATGAAATTGAGCTGCCCCCTTCATTTCTTAAAATATATAATTTATTGAAGCTGAGGGGAAGATTCTCGCTGTCATCATCTGCATGCTTACTTGGATTTTCAATATCAGACTCTTCCAAAACAACATGCATTGATTATTCAACAACAAGAGTCCTACGATTATAAACTCTATATGCTTTACTCTTCATGGAATAGCCAAGAAATATACTCTCGTCAAATTTTGTATCAAACTTACCCAAGTTCTCACCATTGTTCAAAATAAAACACTTGTAACTGAAAACCTTGAAGTAATCAATTTTTTATTTTTGATTAGAGAAAAGTTTGTAAGGATTTTTGTCAATTAATGGTCTGATAAGAACCATGTTCAACACGTAACAAGAAGT
Organism: Escallonia rubra; assembly: GCA_033065855.1. NCBI lineage: Eukaryota > Viridiplantae > Streptophyta > Magnoliopsida > Escalloniales > Escalloniaceae > Escallonia > Escallonia rubra. The sequence goes on along the minus strand of JAVXUO010002034.1, from coordinate 18,634 downwards.
GCTGCCAGCTTCAGCCCAAAAATATTTTGGCAAAGAGTTTTTGTGTAGCATTGTTCTAGTCATCTCTTGAAGAGTACAATTCTTTCTATCTACTACCCCAGTTTGTTGGAGAGTCCGAGGAGCTAAAAATTCATGAGCAATGTCATTTTGATCACAAAAGGGGATAAAATCTTTTTCAAACTTGCCCCCATGATCACTTTGGATTGTCACAAGTTTCAACTCCTTCTCATTTTCGAGAAGCTTTCAAGGCTAAAGAATTTTTCAAAAGCTTCATCCATATGAGTTAAAAATAGAACCCAGGTGTATCTAGAAAAATCGTCAACAATGACAAAGGCATAAAATTTTCCACCAAGGCTAGCATGTCTTGTAGGGCCAAACAGATCTAAATGAAGAAGTTGAAGAGGACGGGAGGTAGAAGTAATGTTTTTGGCATGAAAAAATGTATTTGATTATTTGCCGTATTGACAGGCATCACAAACCTTATCCTTGACAAATCTCAACATTGGTAAGCCTCTAACAAGTTCTTTTGAGAGTAATTTCTTAATTAAGTCCATATGCACATGACCTAATCTACGATGCCACAATCAAGTATCATTTTGTTGAACAGAAAGGCAAATTTCTCGAGAAGAATTGAACCAATCAAATGAAAGAATATAGATGTTACCGTCTCGCTTACCAACGAAAGTACCTCCATTTGAGGCATGACGGATCAGGCAGTGATAACCTTCAAAACACCCTTTGTGTCCACTATCGATTAGTTGACTAACGATAATCAAATTAAACTTCAATCCATCAACTAAAGACACATTATTATTAGAGATCAAATTGTTATCAATTTTACCTTTACCTATAAAATTTCCATCTCAATTGTCTCCGAAGGTAACCAAGCCATCACTCCTTTGGAGTGATATGAGAGAATAACGAACGATCACCTGTCATGTGCTTTGAGTATCCACTGTCGAGGATCCATTTTCTTGGATCCATCTTTGCTCTCATGCATACCTACAATAGATTCTGGTATTGATCCTTTAGGTACCCATACTTTATATTGGGTCCTGGAAGATTAGGTAAACGAGATTTTGGCACCAAAATTTGCTTGTTTCTATCATAGACAGAAATTGCTCGTTGACTTCTACTATCTCTATGCGGACATATTTTCATTAAGTGCTCATTCTTATTACAAGTTGTACAAAGTGTGAATGGTGAGCAGTAGACTAGATTTTTGTCAAAGAAATTTTTATAATCCTTTTGCTTCTTAGAAGGATCATAACCAATCTCACTCTTTCAAAGCGCAAAGACACACCTTTTTCTTCCCAAAATTATATCCAAGTTCTCTCTTCCTTGTGTAAATTTTGAAAGCGTAAAGTTCAGATCTTTGATCTCGTTTTCTAATTTCTCCTTTTGAGTAGAAACATTTTCCAATTGAGATTTTAAAAGCTCATTTTCTACAGGGATTTTTACACATTTGAGAGACTGGATTTTTAAGATAAGTCAGAGTTTTCATTTTTAGATGCAATTAGATCATTTTTCAAAGAAATGTTTTCGTTGATATAAAAATCGATCTTTTCATCTAGCTCTTCCTTTTCACTAGCCAACTCTTCATTGTTGATCAAAGAAAGGGCCTTTCTTTTTAGAGCAGAATTTTTAAGTTTTAATTTTTCATGACTATTTCTTAATTCAAGGAAAGCTAATTCAAGTTTATCATAATCAAGATTGGTGGATGGGATTACCTCATCGGATTGACCATCCTTGGCCATAAAGCATAGTTGAGCTATATCATCATTTTTGCTCTTCTCACATCACTTTCGTCGGAGTCATCCCAAGTAAGCAGAGTTTTTCTAGGTTTGAACTTCTTGTCTTTGGTATCTCTGCTACTACTACTTGGCCACTTGTTCTTGAGCTACGGGCAGTATTTCTTGATGCGTCCAATTTTGCCGCATTCATAACAAGCATCGGGATTTTCTCTTGAACTCCAATCATTGTTGTTTCTCTGTAGTAATTGGGTTAATTGATTCTTTTTCATCTTCCCATCTCTCTGATTTGCTAGGAACTTCTTAAGCTTTCGAGTGATGAGAGCCACGTCTTGGTCAGAATCATCACTGCTATCAGGTTTTGTAAGGCTTCAGCTTTGAGAGCCAAAATTTTCTTCTTCGAGGTGGTCTCTTCCTCATCATGAATTTTTATTGTGATTTTGTAAGTCATTAGAGATCCCTACAGCTCTTCCAACTTGAGCACATTCAAGTCTTTAGCTTCTTGAATGGCTGTATGTTTAGCTTGCCATCTCTTGGGAAGAGATCTAAAAACTTTTCTAACCATCTCCTTTTTGGGGTACACTTTCCCCAAAAGACTGAGTCCATTTGTAATGAGAGTGAATCTGGAATACATCTTATTCATGGACTCATTTTCCTTTATCTTGAAGGCTTTATACTGCTGGACCAGCATGTTGATCTCAGTTTCCTTCACTTGGTTTGTACCTTCATGGGTAACCTCCAACAGCTTCCACATTTTTTACATTGTTTCACATGCTAATACTCGATTATATTCATTTATGTCAAGACCTCAGTTGATGAGGTTTTTTGCTCTATCGTCCATAGAGGAAAGATGTGCCTCCTGAGTATCCATTTCAAGGATTCCCTTGCGAACCTTGGTTCCGTTTGGGCCATCCTTCATAGGAATGATTGGACCATTTTCTATTACATTCTACACATAAGTTTCCTGCCTCAAGAAGCTTCTCATTTGATTCTTCCAATAGCTGTAGTGGTCATTCTTCAGCAATGGTGCTCAAGTAGTTGCTGAACCCTCTTCCATACTTTGATCTTTAGCTCCATCTAGACGATTAAGTCAAAGAAGAAATAATAGAGCACATGGCTCCGATACCACTTGTAGGTCCCTACACACGCTGGGGGGGATGAATAGGTGTTTTTAGGTCTAATCAGAAATTTAAAATTTTAGCTAACAAGATAACAACATTCACATAACAGCACAAAGATTTATACTAGTTCAGCCTCACCTGCCTACGTCCAGTCCCCGAGCACTCCACACAAGGGAGACTTACTCGAGCCTTTCACTAATTAACTAGCTTCGGGTGCTAGCTCAAACCACTGTACAGATCTGAAACCCCTTCAAGGTTTCCAACGATTACAAGTGAAATGAAGAATACAATTGAAATACAGTTCACACTCCTTAATGAGTAGATATTACAATAAAAACAAATGAGCTAAGCTTTCTTAGGTGGGAAGATCTGAAACTTTAAAGACATTAACCAAGAAGCTTGCTATTCAAGATCTCAAATAAGGAACTCACTCAAGGAATAGTATAAATGTGTATGAATAAATTGAGAGAGTCTTTTTGAGAAGAATGAGAGAGATTTTTAAGAGATTGGAAAAAGTTAGTAATAAACTCTCATCGAGTCCCTTTTATACTCGAAAGAATATGACCGTTGAAAAGTAGATAAAGGGATAACACATAGATTCATTCGAATAGATGAATAAAATCATTCGAAGGAATTTTCAGTTAAATCATCTATGCATAATTCGGTCGAAAGAATCATCAATTTGAAGAGCAGAGCTATCTTGATGCCACTGAAAGATTTAGTCGAATGAAAACCTTTGCTTCGAATAAAAACATTTGCTTCGAATGAAACACATATTTGAAATCAGACAAGCTGTGACTGAAGGATTCAGTCGAATGAAAATCTTTTGCTTTGAATGAGAACCTTTGCTTGATGAACACTTCTTGGTTTGTCCTTTCTAATTTTTTGGAGGATCTTTATGAAGTCTTAGCTTTAGATTTATTACAGGGAAAGAAGAATAAACTAAGTCCAAGTCCAAATCCAGAGTCTTTGACTAGAGAAGTTTTCATGCTTTGATTTGTCCTAAAATCATTCTTAATAGCATTGTTAGATTAATATTAGAGCAATAATCTTGGAATCATCAACATTATGAATCTAGAATTTTAAAGTCAACATAAAGCTGTTGGACTTGAGTTCTTAACTTCAATAGCTTGCACCAAGTCCATCATAATGTGACTGGGGCTTTAAATGTCCATATATGTTGCCCTTTTGTTACACCATCTTACCCACAGAGAGTCCTTCTTATTAGCCAAGTCAAACCTTTTGATTCCTAAGCCACCTTCTTTCTTAGGTAGCCAAACCTCCTTCCATGAGACTTTTGCCCCTGTACACTTCACATCCTTCTCAAGCCAAATACAAGCTCTAATTTTGCTTTCTATAATTTTGATAATCTTCTTCGGTAGAATAAAGATGGTGCACCAATATAACAAGCATACTTAGTAAGACTGATATAACAAGCTGCAATCTTCCTGCATATGATAAATGCTTGGAAGTCCAGCTTGTTATTCTCTTAGTCAATCTTTCAGTCAAAACTATGTAATCCTTATATTGAAGCTTTGTAGATATCAGAGGCACCCCCCAAGTATGGAACATGAAAATGTCCAAGAATGATCCCAATAATGTTCACCAATTCCCAAGCATCGGTTTCTTCAACTCTAGCCGCGTAAATAAAGCTTTTACTCAAAGTTGGAGCAAGGCCTGATAGGTTTCAAATTCATTTAGAGCTTGTTTGATCAGTAGCATAGTTTTTTAGTCTACCTTAGCCAATAAAAATAAATCATCTGCAAAACACATATGATTTATTTGCAAGTCCTTGCATTAAGGATGATACTTAAATGTTGCTTGGCTAGCATAAAAATCCACAAGGCTTGCAAAGCCCTCCATAAGTCGTAAGAACAGGTAAGGTGTGATGGGATTTCCCTGTTTTAATCATTTTGCACTTTCAAAGTATCCATCCATAATGCTATTCAAGTTAATGGAAAAATATTGCTGCAGCTACACATTTCATAATTTATTCAATAAATTTGCTTAGAACTGCATAACATTTTTCACTTTTTGTAAAACATTCCACCCCACTGAGTCATAAGCCTTTTGAGTGTTAATTTTTAAGACACACTTTTGCTTCCCACCATTTTTCATGATAATTCTTGACCAGTTCTTGCTTTAGAAGGATATTGTCAGTGATATTGTTGGCCACAAATGCTGACTGCCTTGAGCTTATAACCTATGGTAGTATGTTCTTAAGCCTTGCACATAGAACCTTGGAGATACATTTGTACACTAGATTACAACAGGCAATAGGCCTAAAGTCTTTCATAGTGTTAGGGTATGTAAGTTTTGGTATTAAGGTCAAGGCAATGTAATTGAATATTTGAACTCCCTTGGACTTTCCAAAGAACTCCAGAACAGCTTCAATCACATCCTTTCTCACAACTTCCCAGTTTTGTTGAAAAAGTTTTGAGGAAAAGCCATTAGGCCCTAGTGCCTTGTTGGCTTTCAAAGAAATCATAGCCTCGTGTATTTCCATATCACTGATAGGGGAACTCAAAATATTTTGATCATATCTAGAAACTGTATAATTTTCTCCAATCTATCCTTGGTATGTTGATACACAAGAACTGAGGCTCCAAAAAATGTTCTACAACCACCATGTACTCCTCCTTTGGTCCACTTATAAGTTCACCATGCAACTTTCTTGATGGATAAGATATTGTTGTGAGACTTGTGGATTTGAATTTTATATGGAAGTAAGTAGTATTCCTATCACCAAGTTGAAGATCCTTTATCCTAGCTTTTTGGAAGTAAAATGCCTCCTCAGCTTGAACTAACTCATAATATTGGCCTTATAGCTCCTTTTCCTTAGGGATTGAAGAAAGTCATGGTTCTGCAAGATTCCTTATTGCACAACTTGTAATTCATTGAATTTTGCAGCTGTTCTGGCTAATATATGACTATAGTGCTCTTTATTCAATTTCCTCAGCTCTTGTTTTAGCATTTTCATTTTTCCATTTAATCTGTGACTTGCATTCCCAACCACCATTTTCTCCCAAGCCTGCTTTAATATAGCTTTAAAGCCGCTACTGTGCATCCAAATATTGAAGAATTTAAAAGGTCTTTTCCCTTGCCACTGAGTCGATGCAACTTGTATAGTTAGTAAGAAATGGTAAAAAATACCATGCACATGCATATCCACCCGTGTTTTTGAAAAAATCTCCATCCATCCATTGTCTTATAGTGCTTTGTCAAGTCTGCCCATGATCAGGTCATTCTCTGTCTTATTACACCGTGTATGAAGCAAGCCTTTAGTATTCATATCCTTCAATTTGCTATTGTACAAGCATTGATTGAAATCCTACACATCCTAATTCCAAGTCTTCCACCTTTTTCATGAGAATACCTTACTACATTGAAGTTCCCTGCCACCATCCATGGATGATCACCAATATTACTAGTAGCCATTTTCTAGATTTTTCTATAACATTCTTCTTTTATCACCTTTATTGTTACCATACACAAAGGTCACATAGTATGTACTTCCATGATCTTTGTGTGTTAATCTGCCAGTGATATGTTAAGATGATTTGGCAACAATATCCACCTACGCAATACTCCCATCCCACCCAAACCACAATCTGGATACTTCTTTATTATTGAGAGAGTATGTGAAGCACCAATCTCTTCTCCATTTTTTTGTAATAATTTGAATGAATTCATCTATAACTCTAGTCTCCAAGAAACCAATTATTTCAACTATATTATGTTTCAACACTTTTTTAAACTTAGCTTGCTTCATAGGGCTATTAAAACCCCTGATGTTCTAGCTTGTAATTATTGTCATTTATGTTTAGGTCTACTGCCACTCTTGGCATTTGATCTATTCATTGACACAACTTTTGTTTTCACAGCACTCAGTTGCATTCCTTCTCCATGTGAAATATGAGTTTCCCCAATAGGATTAATTGTATTTTCCTCTACACTAGTCATTGACACCCATGTTATCTTTTCAATACTCAGTTGAATTTCTTTCCTATGTTTTTTCCTGAGGGTCTTCATCAATACATGTTGTATGTTCCTCTATAATATTATGAGTATCCAGAGAAGCATACATGTTAGAAGTAATTACTTTTGCTGACTTCTGTAAGGAAATAACCTCTGCAATCTTATGAGATAGTTCCTTGTGTTGTTATGCCCTTATTGCTTGAGTTGTAGTCTCCATCTGACTTTCTTTGCTTTCCTTCCTCTTCCATACCACTGTGCCTTTTAAAAAAATTAGTCTCATTAGGACCAAACACATTGCACTGAGTGCATTTTACAGGTAGCCATTCATACTCTACTTTCTGCTCTATGATTTGATCATTTGGCCCCTTCAAAGGTATTTTGTCAGGTAACTGAGAGTCCACATTACCTCAACACATACACGGGCATAACTCAACCTTTCGTTTATGGCAGTGATGTTGTCCATGAACATAGGAGTCCCAATTAAGTTAACAATTCTGCTCAACATATGAGTTGATAAGAATTGCAAGAGAAATTGATGCAACTTGATCCATACAGGCATCGACCTCAATCCCTCTTTTTCTATCAACATATAAGGACTCCAAGGTTATATTATTAACGGTTTGTTATAAAAAAAACCAAGGTCCTTTGTTAATGATGTGTTCTTGTGCCATGGTATTATCAAATTTAGCAACAAAAATCCAAGGTTTCAACATGTTTAATGAGAATTGACTGAACTTATTCCATCTTTGTTTCATGAAATTTTTCATTACATGAAACGGTGGTCTAGCACCAATCCCTTAAGTAATGGCTGCATGTTTCCATGCATTAACTTCCTCTTCAACATCCTCTTGAGTATACTTCACTCTTTTCATGCCCATCACTTCTTATCGCGGGATAAAACTAGGACGATTCCCTGTTACGAACTCCCGATTTGGACGAGGGATCGTAGCATACGATTATTTTATAATTATGGGTATTTTAATCATCTATTACCTTTTGAAATTCTCTGATTTGTGAAGGCATAGGTGGAAATTCAGTAATATCCACCTCATTTACATCATACTTACGTGGCTTTGTTCTGATTTAGACGCTTGTCTGGCACACTTCCTCTGCTCAATCTGCCTATTGACACCAACGCCATCTGTTCATTGATTTCTTCAATTGAAACAGAACCAATGTGATCATTAATGCAATTGTTCTCTAACCCCTGAAATTCTTGATTCACTTATGTTCGGTTTTTATGAGATCCCTTATTAATGCGAACTATTTCCCTCAGTTTAATGTTTTCCCTCCACATTTTATCAATCTGAACTTTTAATTGTTCAATAACTCTATTCTTATCCTCATCAATGTCCGAATTTGAACTAGAATATGATTCTTTCCTCCCACTAGAGCTGATCATTAGAAGGTTTTTCGGTCTTAAATTCCCAACATCACAGAAATTCTCTGATCCCAACGATATTGTTATTTCTGTCGAAGCAAAAACTTTGTCACTCCTCATGTTAGAATTATGCAAGGTTTGCCAATCTTTCCCCACGAACTCTTTGGCAAAAACATTCTTTGGTGGTCTTCTTGACCGTGCTGATCGGCATGTATTGGTTGCCGGTGGCATTTTTCGGGCAAAGCTTCTCTCTTTAAAAATGCTTCAAGCCCTCTTCAATATATGTGTAAATTATAACATAACAAATATCAAAGGGAGGTCCCATTGTACCCTTTCATTTTACCGAACTAAATGTGTGACCAGGGGAAGATGGTTTACCTTTCCAAAACATTGGCTCATGAGGAGTATCATGAATCTCGAAGCAAGGACAACTAAATTTATTCGAGTTTGGTAGGAAGCCTTCTTCAAGGGGTTGGTTGTCTGTACCTGTTAGAACCAGGGAACTGGGTTGTTCTTCATTGGAGGGACTCTACCACAACCTTGACATCACTTTTCATTTATGATAAGCATGTCCTACTAGGCCATATTTAAAACATGCCCTGAACATTTTTGTATACCAAAACCGTACCCAAATAGTATTACTCAAAATATGTATATGAGAAATTTTAAGGACAAACGAGTATCAAAGGGGGGATTCGTATCAATATGCAAAAGAAGTCAGTAGTTGCTTGCATTTTTCAATCCCAAATAGTTTTACTCAAAATATGCATATGAGAAATTCTAAGGACAAGCAAGTATGAAAGGGGGATTCGTATCAACATGTGAAAGAAGTCAGTATTTTTCAATGCAGCGAATGGAGATGTGTTCACCAATAACATCGACAATTTTTAAGCAAACGAACTGATTGGAAATGTGTTTCAAATTTAGTTATTTAAATTTGAAAATAGAATAAAATTCATTTAAATCTAGTTTTCCAAAATATAAGTTCCATGAGACTTATTAAGGGTGGGTATGACACATTTTTGTTTCCTCTTTTTTTTTCAGTTTTGAAAATTGGAAAAAAAAGTACCTTTGGTAACCATTTTTTTTTCTTTCTCCAATTTAAAATATCAGTTTTTAAACTAAAGAGTAAAAAAAAAACTCCAAAAACTGGTTTTTTTTTCTTTCACTTTTGGTTTTTTTTTTTGAGACCACCACCACCCTCCCACCGTTGGTAGCCACCTCAGGCGACCACCGCCGGCAGCCACCTCCAGCCTCCGCCGACAACCACCTCCGGCCGTCGGCGAATGCCGGCAGTCACCGCCGGTCGCCGGTAGCCACCTCCGGCCGTCGACGACCACCGCCGGCCGCCACCACCGTAGACCATTGCTACGCCCCACCACCGCCATTGCAAACCACCAAAAAAAAAGTCAAAATAAAAAGGGTTATCAAACACAAAAAAAAAATTAACTCAAAAAATAGGGTTATCAAACACCCACTTATTTTTGTGAAAAAAAAAATTAAACAGCTCTTTAAAAACTGAAAACCAAAAAAAAAGTTTTGCAAACGAACCCTAAGTTTCCAAATGGTTTTATTCTTTGAACATTATTTTCTTAATGAATTTTAGGATTCATCAACTTAGGTTCATGAATACTCCTTGAAAAAGATTCAGCTATCTTTTAGTTCATTGTACTTAATAAATTCAGTGATGAATCTTGAATTAGTATAGTTCAAAGTACTTGATAAGGTTCAAAGAACATACCTTTTTCTACTACTATATAAAGGAAAAGAAAGGAAGTTGGTAACAAAAGAATACCATCTTCACTTGAGGGAAGAAAAATACTTGAATTAAAAGCTTATTTCAAACCTATGCTTTAATTGATAAAAAATGGATACATGGTCCATCGTAAAGAAGTGCAACTCTCTTAGATGAATAAAGAACTTGGACTTGGTTGAATCCCGAAGATAAGCTGCCAAAGTAGTCTTCCGTTTTCACGTGGGAGAGGTTTCAACTATCTTCAAGAAGCGTTTACACACCTCTAACCCTTGATTCCTTCAATATATGAATTCGGGTATTATTCTTTATTACATCTGAATTTTACATGCGGTTTGTTCCAACAGGAATGACATTTGATGTGGGAATAGGTCCAACTTTAATCCATATGCCTACAGTGAGAATGGTTACCTCACTGAATAACACTTTGCCGACGATGGTTAAAGGACAAGGAAAGCTCCACGAACATTCTAGGGACTATTACAAAAAGCTAAGTGAGCAACCTCACTTGAAGAGAAATGTAAGAAGATTATTTCTTTGAACAAGATACTTTTGGTTTTACTCCCAGAAATCCAATGATTATTGATGAAAGTTTGCAATTCCTCTTTAGGAAAGGTGTGGCAATCAATAATTCTGCCAACGAGAAACCAAGAGAGTTGGTGTTCTTGTTGCACTTATTGTGGGTTTTGGTGGATAGCAAATTTGTGGTGAAAAGAGAGACGGTTAGGTGAAGAAAGAGGAAGAGTGGTATGAGGAGATTCTTCACAAGAAAGTTCATGGGAAGCAATGATAAAATAAAACTGAAGATGGATAGCCAATTAAGGTTCGCATAGAACTCTCAGGTGAAGGGTTTACTCTTAGAAGTCAATGACTTGAAATTGCATATTTTAGTAATTTGACTTGGTGAAACCAACTTCAATCTAAATTAAATTATGTAGTGACAACCGTAGCTCGCCAGAGGTGGGGGGTTTGGGGGTGGAAGGGGGCTTGATACTTTAAATCTTGATATCATGGTTTACAATCGTGCTCAAAGGTATTGACATAGAATGCACCAATGAATCATAAGAGAGATGATTAAATGTGGTATTTTTACTTTATTTATTTCTTTTTTTTCAATCTCGGAGTTGATGACATAATGATTGTGTCCTCATATATGTTTGAGTCGTTGCTCAAGTATATTCATACACATTTGTTAACAGAATGTTGGTGTAATGCTTCGGTTGATGACTATTGCCAAGTATGACACTCAGACAACTTGTGCATTGCACGTTATTTCATGATCTTCTAAACAAGCAACTATGTTTTTAGTATATTAATAAACTTTGGAGCTAGTTTTTTTTTTAAAAGATGATTTTGGGGCCAAAGTTTTGATAATTGAGTAGTTTCATTAAATATTTACCCCAAAAAGACACCACAATCAAATTTTTCGAGAAAGAGTTATTTTCAAAATTCGAAGGGAAAATAGTTGTAGTTGACTACAATAGTCAGTGCAACGTTGACTCAAATGTATATTTTTTAAATAACAATGACTAGCTTGCACATCATAATCAACTGCACAATCGTCTGTAATACCTGATATTGTTTCTTTAAAGCCTACACATACTAATAATGACCATATATATATTCTTTCCTACAAAATCAATTTGGAAAATTTCTAATCCTTATGAAATTCATATTCAAAGCCTCAATATATTGAGCAAAAATCTATCAAAAAATCTAAGTTCAAGCATTATTTTTATTTTTACAATTTAGTAATATAATATTTCAGGAGAGAATCTTTGTGATCTGACCATTTCATTCAATGAGTAGGATTCAAGCATGATAACTTATATGTTATTCTATATCTCCATGAGTTTAAGAATTTAAGAGTTTTTGCAATTTGTATTAATTTTCTTTTGAGAAACTATATTGTACTCAAATTGATCATTTGTGAAAATATATGATTATAACAAGACTGGGGATTGTCAAGTTTTAGGAGCTTTATGAAGTTAAGGCTTAGACTTGGTGTGGTAATATCACCAAGAGTTATAGGTCGTTGGATTTTGACTCACATTGATTCACAATAAAGAGCATTGATTTGGAATTTAGTGCTCTTGTATTCTGTCACCATTAACCAACAGAAATTTAAAGAAACTCATATCAAACCAAAAGGAAATACACATGTTAGCATGGAATATGGCACAAAAGCTACAATTCGACGTGCTTCATATGATTGCTTGATTGCCAAATCATGGCCATTTCTTAGGGTTCATGCAACAAACCATGGCCATTCCAAAGTAGTGGTCATGCATAATGAAATAACATTGGTTAATCACCTTCCAAAGTTAATAAGTGAATAATCCAAAACTTGAAAAGTGTGGCTTTGAATATAATCACTTTTAGATAATCGTGATTGACTAGAAGTAAAGTACCATCACATTGATCGTATACATGCCTAAAAGAACCCAGACAAAAATTGCTGGTCTTTTTTTATTCACAGTTTAGACCATTACGTTAGGGTAATTATAATTGTAATCGTCTACATAATAGACATGTTTGGTTGCTGCTGTAGGAGAATTCATCCACAATGTTGTTACAATGGTGCCTAATTATTTGGTTTAACGAATGAATGTTGTAATGAAATAAAGAATTATGAAAAGATATAACAAGTTTCATTTAATTTTGAAACCAATAATATAACCCTAGAGGAGGGTAAATAGGGTTTTAAGACTACTATAAAAAAAATTAACAAGTAATCGCAACAAACTTTGAGAAACTATGCTGAACACTTAGATAGCTTCAAACACCCAATCTCAAACACAATATCTCAAATAAGCAAGCTAACCAATCTCAACTCAAGTATAAGACAATAATGTAAAGATAGAAGAGTTTAGAGATACTTGACGCTTAAGATTTAAATGGTTCGGCTTGAATTACCCTAAAGCTTACGTCAACCCCTTCAAGGAAGTTCATTGAAAGGCCCTAGAATCCACTAGAATGATTTTTCTTATGGGTCAAGATCGAACCTCTTACAATCCATTGATACTATACCCATATTAAGAACAAGCTTTAAAAATTTCAAAGCTCCAAAGCTTGACAACCCCAAGCTTTGATACAAAAAACTTTAGATGAAGTATTGTGTACAAAATTCACTCTCGAGAAGTAGATGAGTACAAGTTTAAGCTCTAGAATAAGAGAGATGAGTATATGATGACTTGTGAAAGTGTATATCTTTCAAATGTAAACTCACAATAAATGCTCTCTTGAATTGGACGAGAAAACAATGAAAACCAAGAGAGAATAAATAATAGCTTTGAGTATATGCAAAATATGAGGGCTTTGCATGCAATTGATGAATCAAAACTATGTCGAAAATAAGTTTGTATTAATGTGGGAATTAATATGACCATTTGGAAGTAGGTAGGGAATTATATGTGCCAAATGGTAAATGCAATCGACTGTATTGCACCATTGCAGTAGAATGTATTTCCAAAGTAGCCGTTGGAAATTCAAAATTTTCAATTGCAGTCGACTGTATTCCAATGAAGTCGACTGTAATAGGCTACTGGAATTCATTACAGTCAGCTGCATTGGAATGCAGTCGACTGTAACACCTCACTGCATAACTTGCAGTCAACTACATTGCATTCCAATGCAGTCGACTGTATTCTTGAAAAATATAGTTTTCCCTATTTTCACAGCATGAAAAATTTTATACATGCAAGAGAAACCTATGGGCAATTTCTAGGTCACAGTCATCGATACGATCAATTTTCTATGTCTAGTTACAAAGTAAGGAATGAAAGCATTGTACAATTCAATCAAAGTATTCCATCTTTGAAGTGTTCCGTTGAGTATCTTTTATCGATTTGCTCATCTAATTGTCCGTTTACATGAGTTGGAGATTGTACCTATTGTTTCATGAACTCAATGAATGTTAGACAACGTAATCATTAATGTTGATTATCATCAAAATCAAATGTAATCCTAGGTTAAATAACCGTACGACTAACAATCTCTCCCTTTTTTATGATGACAAACATTGATTCAAATAATATGATGTATAAGATAATATACGCAATAAAGCATGACAATCTCAATTTTGATCATTATAAACATAAGGGGTAATGGGAGATAAGAAAAATCATGACGATAAGCTCCCCCTATCTTAAGCAATATAGGCTCCCCCTAACTCAAGTGATATGTGCTGTAACAAATCCACACAAGTATGTATCAACAATTTTCTCCCCCTTTTAACATCATTAAAAATACCAAGGGTTGTGTGTGTGTGAAAATGATCAACATATGCATCCATCCATGGATAATCAATATAGTCAACAAGGGCATTCAAACAATGAAATCTAGAACGATATCACCTTTTTGCACATGATCATGGATAAAATGGTGTTTAATTTCTATGTGCTTAGTCTGTGAATGTTGGATGGGATTTTCGCTCAAGTCAATGGCACTAGATTATCGCATAAGATAGGGTTGTGATCATACTTAAGTCCAAAATCCAATAGGGTTTGCTTCATCTAAAGAATTTGTGCACAACAAGCACCAACGGCCACATATTCGGCTTCGGTGGTAGAGAGTGCAACCGAATTTTTATTTTTGGAACTCCAAGAAAGAAGTAAGTGTCCTAGAAATTGGCAACCGCCACTAGTCTCTTATGCTCTATTTTACAACCGGTGTAGTTCGCGTCCGAGTAGCCAGCTCGGTCAAAAAATGACATGTTCCTAGAAAACCATAGCCCTAAGTTGTGAGTGCCTTTAAGATATCTAAGGATTCTCTTAGCAGCTACCAAATGAGATTCCTTAGGACAAGGTTGAAATCTAGCACATAGACAAACACTAAATATTATATTGGGTCTACTTGTGGTAAGGAGTGAGCCGATCGTACCTCGATAGTGCTTAATATCAACATCTTTACCCTTTTCATCTTTATCAAGCTTTAATGATGAGCTCATTGGAGTGTCAAATGCATTTGATTCTTCCATGTCAAATCTCTTGAGTAACTCTTTGGTGTATTTGGCTTGGTTGATAAAGATTCCATCCTTTTTTGTTTTTTTATTTATTGAAAGTATGAATATATACTAAGATCAGGAGAAAGAAATGTGCAAAGCGTAGTTAGTATGGATGAGAAGTACAATCATAAAGCAGGTACGTAACAGGAACAAAATATGGATGACAACCCCATCCAACATGAGTAGATGACTAAAAAGGGAGAAGGAAAAAAACACCACATGAGCAGCGACAACAATGACCCAATGAAGAAGGAGTGACAAAGGCTATACAGCTATTCATTCCTGCTGCTCTCTTAATCCTATTGACTAGCAAAAGAGGTCAAAGCTGAGGCAAAAACCAGCACATCATTTTCACCCTGGGCGATATCATCGAATGCAACTTCCTGCAGTACAGAGTCATCCTGGACAAAAGTTGAGGTCCTGCTAGCGACTGAAAAGAATTAGTACAAATCTAAGACAAGATTTGTGAATAAGAAAGTAAGAATATAACATGTAACAGATTAGCAGTGTGCATCCAGTCAATGGCAAAAAGAATAACAGAAAGCGTTGGACTGAAAAAAAAATCAAAAGTAGAGCTAGTCATCGAACTTGCCCCTATGGAACCCAAGTGGAGTTGAGCAGAACCATGCCATGGCCATAGTAAGTCAAATCCTCAGACGGTACCATCGAGACGGAACAAAAGGTAGATGAGATAGGAACAGGATAGGTACACTCTACCAAAAAATGGAAAAAGGTAAAGAGGGGGATAAAAATGTGGAAAAGATGGAATATGGCAGGTAAGGCTGGGAGCTGATCGAAGTACTTTTTGGTGAATTTTCCTGAAGTGGCGAATAAAAGAACGGGTAGCACTAATGTGACCAAAGGAGTTATGTGCTAAAATCAAGACATAATTGGCACATAATAACTTGTGCTGAAAAATGAAGGCGTTACGAGCTAGCCAAATATGCTAGAGAACTACCAGTATCCAAAGAACTTGTTTCATAACGCATTGGTTCAAGAAAAGAGCTTGAGAGAACCAGTTACTTAACCAGGTTTTCACCAAGTTACCTTGTGTCGTGAAACTAACTGCTCTGTGCACTGTCTGCCAAAGTATTGAACTGTAGTACATTCCAAAAAATGGATGAGAATGAGTTTCAGAGAACAGGGAACATAGGGGACATAGATCAGAAACTGGACATTTTCGTTTAACTAGTTCTGAGCGAAGTGGTAATTGCTCATATAGGAGTTGCCAAGTAAAGTACTTGAATTTTTTTGGGAGAGGGAGTTTCCAAAGTTTCCGCCAAATACCAGCTCGAAGTGCAGTCTGCCCCTCAACACGACCAAGTTTTTGTAGCGATGTGAATTGGTAGCACCTTTTAACGGAAAAGGAATCTTGGTGCTCCAATGGCCAAATTTTCTCATCTTGCAAATGTGTGGATGAAAGGTCGAGGTTAAGAATCTGGGTGACGATTGCTGAAGGAAAGATACGTACGAAAAATTCAAGTTCCACGAATGTGAATTTGGCAAAAACAAGTGGTGGACTTTTAAATGTGAGTATTCAGGGGAGTAAAAGACTTGAAGTTTAGCAGGAGCAGTGTTTGGCAAACACTAGTCGATCCAAACTGATATAGATCTCCCATCTCCAATATGCCATTGGATACCCTGTTCCAACGAACTTTGTCCCACTAAAATACTATGCCAAGTCCAAGACCCAACTCTCGCGTCATCAACTTCAAGAAAAGGCTTAGATGAACAGTAATGACCTTTTAGTACTCTTGCTAAAAGAGAACCCAGACACTTCCAAATCCTCCACGCTTGTTTAGTTAACAAGGCTTGATTAAACAAACGAAAATTATGAAAACCAAGACCCCCAAGACATTTTGGTAAACAAAGAGTAGGTTAGGCAATCCAATGAATCGACTTTCTATTCCCCTCGCCGGACCACCAAAATTGAGCTAGAATTTGATCAAGTTGCGAGCAAAAATGAACATGAAATCTATAAACAGACATGTAGTGAACAAGAATAGAGGAGAAAAAATATTGTATGAAAGTAGCTCTCCCAGCCTTGTTAAGGAGTAAGCCCAACCAGTGGGCACAACGGTCTTGAACCCGATCCACTAGGCTATGGAAAATGTCCTTCTTCTGAGTGGAAATATCCAAATTTACACCCAGATATCTTCCCAAAGAAGTAGAGGCATGAAAATCAAACCCCCGTTCAAGAAGCTCTTTGACCTCACGGGAAACATTAGGGCTAATCATAAGGGTCGACTTAGTCCAATTGATAGTTTGTCCCGACCATTGACAATATAAAGCTAAGACCTTCTTAATCTCTGTAATGCTACGACTAATATCCTTGCGAAACCTCAAGAAGAGATATAAGTCATCAGCATACATGAGATGAGAAATCGAAGGAGAAGACTTCCTAGCTGTTATACCTTCCAATTTCCCCTCACATTCAGCAGTGAGAAGGGTCACTGATAAAATCTCTGAGCAGAGGATAAAAATGTAAGGTGATAGGGGATCACCTTGTTTAATATCATAAGAGGGAGAAAAGCGAGGGGTAGGGGCTCCATTGACAAGGATAGAAAATGATACAGTAGGAGATGCACTGGAAAATCATACGAGCCCATACAGAGGGAGACCCCATTCGACAAAGAACAGCCTGGATAAAATCCCAATGTAAACGATCAAAAGCTTTGCTCATATCAAGTTTAAATGCCACGAGAATAATTCCACCTTTTTTCCGCCGATAGACACAATCAGTTAATTCTTGGGCTAACGCTATATTATTAGAAATATTGCCCCCGGCACAAACGCATTCTGAAATGGCAAAATCAGATCAGGCAGGACCAACCGTAGTCTGTTGACTAAGACTTTTGTAAACCACATTACACAAACTAATCGGCCTAAAATCAAAAGTAACCACCGGGGAAAGTACTTTGGGAACAAGAGAGAGAAAGGAATAGTTGGTCTCTCGCAGCATCCGACTAGAGTTGAGGAATGAAAGAACTACATGAATCACCAAAGGACCTAAGATGCCCCAACATTGGACATTTCAGCTCGATGGAGGGATAGGTTGCCAGAAGGGCGAAACTTCTCTTGGAAGAATGTGACAAGATATTGTCGGATGCCCTCTAGATCATCCAACACACATCGTTGGTCAGTGGTCAAGGTATGAATTTTATTACGACGACAACAGATGACATTAGACGTATGAAATAACTTAGTGTTCAAATCACCATCGACTAACCATTGAATTTTATAGCGGTGAGCCCAAAAGATATGAGCGTATTCCAACAAAAAATCCAGCCTACATCGGTTCTTGAAATCAATCCACCTGTTCAATTCTGAATCTAAGACTGAGTTTGGGGAGGCAAAAGAGAGTTCGACACCATCTGAATCTGAGCAAACGAATTCCTAAAATGACTTAGACTCCAAGCATGTAAATTCATCCCTAATTGAATGTAAACAGTGAATGAGATGGAAAAGTGGAGATCCAAGAGAGGGACGATCACAAATGGAACGAATCAGGGGCAAGCATTTAGGATCTGATAACCACATAGCCTCAAAACGACAAGGAGAAGGAAAAGCCCGTACAGAAAGGGAAGTATTACAAAGGATTGGGGCATGATCCGAGCGTTGGATTGCCAAGTTTCGAGTCGTGGC
>JAVXUO010002341.1:75000-76627 GCA_033065855.1 Escallonia rubra | reverse complement strand
CTTGAGGACGTAAATCCCGCAATCGTGACTGTTATATTGCTTTGGTCGGTCCTGTATCATCACGACCGTCCAAGGCTCTACCGTCGAATTCCTGGTGATGGATTCCCCCGAATAATCTCGGCACGCTAGCGAGAAGATAGTAGTCTGCATCCAACAATAAAAAGGTCATCAAGCCTATGTTACAATAAGAATATACTATGAGCCAAGGTCAACCGATAAAAACTAACCACTGCAGTGATGTACTCGCTATACATCTGTGCCAGCGACCGCCCAGGAGAGTCCTCCCTTAGGCTATCGTATATGTTGACATGTCTGTTCGCTGGATGGAGAACTAATAGGAACCAGTGGTTTTCATGATGGCAAGGTATCATGACAAGGTATCATGACAAGGTTCGCATGAGCAGCGTGACATTGATAGTCTGCGTTCAACAGGCCTAATACGTTTCCAGATGGTTTCCACTTACCCTTGCCTGCCCCTCGCCTCCTCCATTCTGTTAACTCCCTCATGCTGGTCACCATTAATGTGACAAAGTAAGTGGGATGCATGTTAAGCTTCAAATCTTCGCACTGGTTATAACGTAGCTCTCTAATCTGGAGCAGATCTATATAAGCGTTCATGACGAGACCTGAAATATATGTCTCCGGTGCGCACATACAACCATCCGCGTGACCTAGCAATGTTCCAAGAGGAAAGTCTGTTGAATCGACAGGCTCAGGCCCGAAGTAGTGCCGGTCGATCCAATCCCGCTTGTTCGGCCTCAATGGCTTTGTCGCTTGTCCTTTATCCGACCGGATGCTTGGACGCGAGGCCTGGATTCCTACTTGGGTCACCTGACTCTGGCGCTGAGAGTCGTACGTGTCAGGAGGCAAGCGACTAGACGGCTCCCAGAATTCCCTCTGGGGCAAAGACGCGTCAGGAGGCAAGCGACTTGACAGCTCCCACACCACACTCTGGGGCACAGAATCGTATGCGTCAGGAGGCAAGCGACTAGACGGCTCCCCAGTCCCTGACTCTGGGGCTGAGAGCCGTACGCGTCAGGAGGCAAGCGACTAGACGGCTCCCCTTGGTAACCCCGGTACGCAACACTAAAGTTGTGAAGATCAGTCTTGTACCTCTCAATGGAGCTCTTGAGACTGTCAGGCACATACGCGACATACCAGTCAAACCGCTCGAGCTGCTTGAACACCTCAGTGCCCTGGTCAACCTAAAAAACATGCATAGAAAAATCACCGTCATCATTTCAGGCATGGTCGAGAAGGTGCGCAAATAAATATTGAAACAACACTAGGTTGACTTACAATGCTCAATGCCCAGAACTGGTCATAGACCTCGCGTGGCGCATACGATTTGGTCCTCACTTGGGAAGGGCGATTCACCCTCGTGCGCGTCACCTTGAGAAACCACTGCAGGTCATCCTCAGTACTGGTGCCGTCGTCCTTGAGCGATACAAGGCTACCATACATTTCTTGCCAAGTATTCCACTGTTGCACCTCGTCGCTCAGCAAATTTAAGGCATCAGGCACCCCAAAATCCGGACCTCGACCGCTCCTGTATGGCCGCATGTCTACAGCGGGTTTTGGTATCCCTTGTAGACAGCCAGCTTGTTTCATAGCTCGATCGGGCATC
>JAVXUO010002341.1:0-70000 GCA_033065855.1 Escallonia rubra | reverse complement strand
CTACATGCATCTTCACAACCTCGATGAGGTTCTTGCAACTAGAAATGTATCCTCCTCGCTATCCTGAGCCAACTTCACCCGAATAAAATAAGCCCTCATTAGTCATACAGAACCTCCAAACATACATAACTCAAAACACCACTCGCCATAGTGGCAACTTCACACGTTTCACCACACTGCATGATTCATCACTTAGGATTTTGTATACCAACCAGCCGAATCCTTACTTAAACTCTTCCCATCACAGGACCGTATTGCTCAGATACCATTAATTTCTGTCACAAGCCAAACCTACAGTTGGGCGCGTGAGCTAGGTCTATGACGTGCCGTAGACCCATTGGACTCCCACCAATGGCTCCGGCAACGGACGAGAAGAATTATGGGACGACTGATCCCATAAACCATATTATAAGTATTTACCCTAATGGGAAAGTTACCGAAACCATCTTATGGGACAAGTTCCGTCACACAAGAATATTTCAACATTGACCCTCTCTCCGTTTATGCCATTAAATCGTTGATAAATAGCAAAGTCTCACCACATGCGTAATGGATGCTAATAGTCAAAATAAATTTATCATAATTAACCATCATCTTAATTTGAGACCGGGATACTACAGTGTGTTGGGTGCATGCCATAAGCCGTGAGAGAGGGGGTGTGTGCATTTGTTTGGTGTGTGGGAAATTTGTGAACAAGTGGGTGTTTGTATTCTTTTCGTGGGGTGTGCATGGGTGTTTATCTACGTGGTTTTTGTGTGTGGAAAGGGGAGTGTTGTGCAATGTATGTGTGAGTGTGAGAGAGAAAGGGGGAATTACCATGTGTGTGCATGTGTATGTACAGTGAGACAGTTTGTGTATAGTGTGTGTGAGTGAACAATGAGTTTAATAGGTGACGAGAATTAAATGAAGAGTGAGTGCAGTATGTGTATATGCATGTTTTTTAAGGGTGAGTGGATGCATGTGAAATGTTGTGGGAAATATATGGAAACGTGTGTGAAATGGTATGTGCAGTGACGGGATGTGCATGTGTTGAGAGTGTGTGTTTGTGCGCGCGCGCTGTATGTGCGCTGTGTGTGCAACTGTATGTGTGAGTGCATGGAAAAGTGTGTGTGTGTGTGTCTTGGGGTGTAAAAGGGTGTTTTGGGGTGGGTTCGAGTGTGCTTTATTTCCGAAGATTGTTGTATGCATAAGGGTGCAGTCTCTATGTGCGTGTATGTATAGCACATTATTTTGGGTGTTTGTGTGTTCAAGGTGCTAGTGTGTGTGTGATCTGCGTGTTAAAAAAACGAACTTTGAGTGTCGCTGAAGGCTTAGGTTTTTTCATCAGTCCCTAGGTTATCTTTTAGGAGCCATTTCCAACCTGATTTTGGCAAAGTGCAAGAGACTAACCTCGTTATTTTTGTAAGACCTAAGATGTGAAATTTTATGGGATTTTTTCGCATCTGCAAAAGGCGTTAAATTACTTTATTTGAAAACGGGATTTTTGGTTTATTTCAAATGGTAAATTAAACTACTTATATCTAGGAATTCTATAGTGACCTTTTGTTATTGACACCCAATGTCTAGAACTCTTGGCATTTCGGTATCCATTATTATTTTTAGCAATGTTTTCCGTTAAGCGTTTTTTTAAGTACAAGATAAGTTTTTTAAACATAAAATATTTCAAGGGACTTTTTAGCCCAAAAAACCAATTTGGTTTACTTAAAAAGATGTTTTAAACTATTTTGGGATTTTTCTTGCTGCGAAAGTCACTAGGGGTATTTTGGTAATTTTACATGCGTTAGAGGGGCATTTGAGTAATTTCGTAATTCGCCACCTGCGTATTTGAGTACTAGGAATGATAGAAATTAAGGCCCCGTACGTTTAGAGTTTTAGTAGCCTGTTTTTGTTTTCTGTTTTTGTTTTCCATATTCTTGTATTCAGTTCCGAAATCTGATCGTGTACTTTTATCATTTTTTTCAATTTTTCGTTTTACTTTTTTTTGTTTTTTTTGTATGTTTACCATTTTCATTTTCAGTAACTTTTTTGGATCCATTCTTGTATGTTTAGCATTTCCTACACTATTTGTACCCATATTTTTCCATTTTAACCCTACCCTTAACCTAACAAATTATTTTTATACCCTCTATTTATCTTCTCAATAACTCCTCCATACCCACCTTTTACATCTCCCAACACGTTCATCAGTGTGACCATCACGACCATGACCCCATTATTCAGTCTCAGACTTCCCCTCCCCCTTTTCCTGTCATTACTTTTCTCTTCTTATGTCTCTTCTCTCAATCTCTCTGCTACTCACAGTGACTCGACCAAACCTTCACTCCCCCCACGACGTCAAACCACCTTCATGGCTCCACCTTACCATCCACCTAACAGTGCACGAAACACCCTCCACCTCCACCAAACGCCGTCACCACTATCTCAGATCTTCAATCAAAAGAAAAAACCCACATATTTCAGCAGATCGGCGGCATATTTCGACAAGAAGCCTATCTCAAATCTTGGATCAAACGAGTTAAAATTGGAAAGATGCCCATAAAATCAAAGGTATGAAAGTCATCATCCACCTCTGGTTTTTTATGACTTGACAATTAATTGAATGCGTGTCTGGTTGTTAACAAAAGAACATCATAAGAAATGTTTGCTTAGCTCTAAAAATGAAAGTAAGCTCTGAAAATGGTTGCACGGCTTTATCAGTGAAGAAGTCTCAGGCCCAGTCTCAGGCCATTCAAGTCTTCGGATGTATTAAAAAGGACATTTTCAGGCCATTCACTTTATGGGGTGCACGGTTACGGTATTGTTTTGGATAGTGGACATTTTTGTGTCAAATTTTTGTGATTAAAATTTGGACAGTAGTCTCGGTAATGGATTTCATGTCTAATTAAGAAAAAATATCCCGTAATTGCAGATTTCTGATCAAGTTTTATTTATGTTCGTGTGTCAAATAGATTAATGTCAAACTGTATGAAATAACGTCTTCACCAGCTTCACTATCTCGGTTTGAATTTGGAGTGCTCTGTGATAGTTTTGACGCCGGCTGGACGATTGACCTGCTTAACTTTGCCGCTTTAGGAACTACTTCGCTGCATTTTGTATTTATATTTTTTGCTTTCCAAGTCAAGCTATTTCTTTCCCTGGCGATGTATACTTTATTTGAACGTGTATTCTATTACTTTACAATTTTGTACTTTGGAACAAATTATTTGGATTTGTTGTCAATTTTTTTTAATACAGTTTTGTTAGATTGCACAGACTTTACAGTCTTTACAATCTTGTAACGTTGTTTTGAAAAATGAGGGTAGGTCAGCGGGTCGGGGCAGATCAACGCAAGTTATTTCACAGTTACAATTTCACACACCGAAGTAGCGCGACACACAAGGCCATGAATAAAACATAAAAACACAAATTGTTAAAAAGCGAGTGAACATTCAAGTTTAACTAGCATTATCAAGCATTGTCATAGTACATATAAAAATTCATAATAAAACATACCCAAATTAAAATCATAAAACATACTCGCCATAGCTCTATGACAATCAATAAGTAGCTGTAACCCAATAATCACTCTCTGCGGCAGCGAGAGGTAGCATCAACATGATCCCTCCATATATGATCAGCCAACCCATCCCTGAAGTTGGCCATGCGGTTACACGCTGCTTGCGACAAGTCGGGAGTTGCAAAAACAGTTGCCTCATCCCCAAGTACTCGAGTCCCTTCTGCCATGTACTCGTTGAAAAGAGGGTCGTCTGGCGTATTCTAAAGGATGAAGTTATGCAGAACAAAACAAGCGTTGACGATACTGTTTTGCCTGATCAGGTTGTAGTTCGACATTAACCTTAAAATTGAAAACCTGGCCTTTAGAGCTCCGAAGCATCGTTCAATAACATTACGCAAAGATGCGTGTCTGTAGTTAAACATTTCCCTAGGTCCTCTCGGTGCATTCCTTGCTCCCTCAAAGTCGTGAAGGTGGTAGCACTCGCCACGATATGGGGCAAAATAACCATCCACATTACTGTATCCACTGTCGACGACGTAATATTTATCTGCAAACCAAAATTCGTGTATCGTCTTACATAAAAAATTTGTAATTTGGACTTTAACTAATGAGAATATAATCATAATGTGGTAACTCATTTTCTTACTCGGAGGGGGTCGAGGGAATTCAACCTCTGCTGATGTGATGACCTCGGCATGAATTCTTGAATCATTCGCACTTCCCTCCCATCCCACATTGACAAATGTGAACATCATGTTGAAGTTACATGCAACCATCACGTTTTGGGATATATTCCCTTTTCTTGAACGAGATGCATTCATCTTCAACTTGGGGACAATGGCCGCCACAATTGTACCGTCAATCGCACCAATGCAATCCTGTAGAAACAGTTCCAGCATAAGTCACGATAGTGAGCGGCCCAACATTAACCTGAATTACGAACACCATAGCCATAACTGAAGGTTATACCTTGAATTGCAGATAGTACTTTGAACTGTTTCGTATGTGTGGATCGACGCCGTCAGTAGCCTGCGGCTTTATGATTAACATTCCAAGATAACCCAAAGCCCGAGCAACACGCTTAATGGTTCACCGTATGGTATCAAGGCAGCGTTGAAACCGTTCACACACTTGACACATTCGTTCTGTGTGACTAACACAATTCAAGAAAATGCCCAAAGCCTCTTCAACACTGACGTGAGTGTGTGCGTCATCAATAAGCCATCCATTATTCCTAAGAGTCGCTGCTAACGTTCTAAACGCATCTGGATACATCCTCATTACATTATACATTATTCTAGACGGATGACCATTTAATAATTCTTGTACATGATCACTCCCAGAGAGTACAGATGTATACATAGGCCTTAGGACCCTATCTAATGATGCACATCTCCATTTTATTTCCTCTAACATGTAAACATTATGAAGGTTATCATCTGATGATGACGTGTCACCATTAGACCATGTAGCATTGGCGTGTGAAGATGACATTGCATTATAATAATTATGCGAATGGTAACTTCAATAACCTGTTACTAAATGAACAATATATTTGTCAAGCATCTTGTTTACACATACAGGCATCCTAATATAAGATAGAACATTGCATAAATTTCAAAGAGTCAATGTTAATATAAGATAAAAACCATAATCTACCACACTGATGATTCCAAAATTGCCACTAATAAACAACAGTGGACTTGCCCAACACAAATGTTCAGGTTGTAAAAGTAGCAGAAACTCACACATAGCATGACTTTCGAAAAACACAGTTCATCGTAACCAAACACAGACCCTAGGGAACCAAAGACGCTAACCACTGCAAACGGCGAAAATTAGGGATTTAAATGAATATGACGCCGTTATCCCTCTCTTTAAAACAGTGCATTGCAGCCACGTATTGCTCACCAGGAACGTCCGTAAGTTGATTGAGCTCCTGTATGCACCTCGCCATGTTGTACACATCATCGACCTGGTCTTGTTGGAATCTGGAGTTACCCTCTCGCTGATATTTCTGTGCTCTGGCCTTGGAGCACTCCGTCCAAGCATCAAGCGCAATGTCCATTTTCATCGACTTGGACTCCTTGCTAGAACGTGCGGTGTCGGGGGTGCCCTCTACCCTACGTTTCGTCCCCACATCCGTAACAGGAATATCATCATCAAGGTCAATAGTAGCGCCCCTCCTACTAGAACCTCCGACATTGTCATGGTATTTCTCTTACTTCTCAGCACTAGTCAAAGGTCGCTGCATTGATGAACATGTCAGTTTACAGGTTGCCGTGGACTCCGAGTAAATCACGGCCAGATTGTCATAATTTGCACACCCCTTTGCCACGGAATTTCCCAGCCCCTTTGTTCGTCTACATAAAATTTGGTGTGTTATACGTATCTATGTAAAAGTGCAATCTAAATTACTATGGTTATAAGGTATAGTTAAGATGAGTGTAGTACCATTAAATAGTTATCCCAAACATCGTCTGAAGCAGTTCACATCTGGGTTACGTGATCCCATCCAAACCCAGTGTAATTCCGCAACTTGGTAAACTCACGATAATTAGTACGCAACTTATTGTACTTTGACTTTAGCTGTGAACGTTTGAACCTTATGTCGATCCCCGCAAACATGTCATTCTCAAGGTGCTCCCACTATTTATCCCTAAAGGTGGAAGACTGATAGGGATGTTTTTGTTTCAACTTTGCCATTAAATTGACAAATAATGTCTCTAAACACGGAGGCCACGAAGCTTCGTCGAGTTTTCGTCATCAGAACCTCCCTCTTGAAAACCAGAAATGTCCACAAACGAATTGGACATATATAAATATGCACATAAACATATTTACACGTCTCGTTTGTTCGGTTACAGGTCATGTAGCTACTTTACACCGTGCAATAGTATATGATAACGTCACATTGTTTTTAATTGCTCTAATTGAACGAGTGTGTGTCGTCTTCAACGTTAAAAATGGGGTATACAACCGCGCATGTCTAATGTAAATATGTAAGATAACAATATACAATACGCAATGATTAATGAAGATACTCAACATTAATGCAGCGTACAATTGTCATTAACAATCTACACAATAAGTGTTCAAAGCACATTGAAGCGTATAACAGTACAGTACACGTCTCATTAACAACAAATGACAGCTAAAAGGATGCGGGTTCACTTCTCGGGTCACTATTGGCCATCATCCATGCCATCTGAGGCATTGGGGGGAAGGGTGCTAGAGACTCGTTGTGCAATTGTGTTTCGCTTGGTCCACCAAATCCTTGCGAATGAATTGCTAGGTCGGCCGTGGGAGACACTGCCGGAAGAGGTTGTTCTGGAGGTTCAACATGTCTTTCCCAACGAGATTTGTAAAGGACATAAGCAGTACTGGCTTCATTACGTCTACGGTATTTTTTAAAAGCGCAGTTAGGAAATCCAGACACTTGCAGTTGACATTCTTCCCATGTGTCGTAAATGCCGGGCACTCAACCGACAAATACAACATACCAGCTTGCCATTTATTATCCCTATCATCAACGAGGACATATACCACCTGCGACTTATTAGCTTTTAATGTTATGATTAAACCGTAATAAACATCGGTACATTAGAGTGTTCTGCAGTTTCTTACAATAGGGAAATGACATGCAATGTAATACTAAGGTTTTTGAAACATTATAAAGAAAGATTGAAATTGTTTCAACACATTCTTGATGAGACTCTTGCCTTTTTTTGCGAAAGTCCATTACATTCTATCAGAGACCACTGTATTTTACTAATCTATCTAAATATGCCAGGCTCAAGAGACTTCCGCAAGACAACACTCCACATTAATTACTCATTCTGCTTCCTCATTTCCTACCAACGTTTGGAAGTTTCCTATTGTTTTAAGCATTCCACCCCATGCGATTCACTCGCAAGTGACAAGTATACCACAACTTAACTGAGAGGAAAAATGATGAGCTCTAGCAATATGCTACCCCACATATGGTTCAATGTAAAGAAAGCAAGGGAAATGACATGAAACGTAGGACATTAGAGCTTTGATTGTACTGGTTTCTGGCCTTTTGGCCGAGCCATGTACATCTTGTCCTCTCATTTCTTGCCACTTCTCACTTTCACATTGTTATATGTTACCAAAAGCTGCTTACCAGCTAATACTCCGGTTTGCTATCCCTTTACACACCCCATACTTCACAACCATCGGGATGGCTATATATAGTAATTTCCAATATACTTGGCTCTGGAAACAAGTTGTGCTTCACCATGTTATCTATGTGAAGCTACAGTAGGACTCTCCTTTCTGGTCCCAATAATCGTAAATATCTGCATCTTACTCATAAGGTGTAATGTCATGAAAGCACAATAGTAATTTTCGATATTGTGCTTAAAAGATAACTCGCATTTCAATTGTGACATCTCCTTTGAATATTTTCTGCTGATTTTTGGGTACATATTGGACATGGTCAGGGTGAACGCGATGCGACTAATGGTTCGGTTGCAGGTTCGGTTAGGTACATATTGAACATGGTAAGCTAAACACCTGAGCATAACTCATTAGTTCTTGAATTCATATTACATCAGTAGCATTGGCCATCTTATGTAGAGGTACGTAGTCCCTGGAATAATGATACACTAAAGTTTCCGGTGTGTATGTGCACGAGTTTCTCCCAACAAATGTAAAAGCCATTGAACTTCAGCAAATATTTAACCCGGCATATCAAACATTCAAAACCCAAGAGAAGAGACCCATCAGCCTTCAACAATTTTGAAAACACCACCATAATTTCCCAATCAAGCACAAACTACTTCCAGCTGTCCACAAATTCTACATGTATAACTACGCATTGAACGAACATGAACAGCCTCGGAACAAAGAGGAGAACCCAGAAATGGAAACGGAGAAAACCATTTTTAAACAATCAACCCACAAACAAAAGCAAAGAGAAAACAGAAACAACAAGGAGAGTAGCAGATCGATCGACTGAAGAATAAATAGAGAAATTGGTAAAAAAAACCTTTGACAACTGTGCAGGAGATAGGACTTCGTTTTTTGCAGTCACGGATCGTTGGGTGCTTGTTAGGGAGATGGTAGGTACTCGGCAGGAGGAAAGAGGCAAGGCTTTGACAGATCCGCTGGATGGAAGGGAAATGTGTAGCTGAACTGGAGGTGGCGTCTCCGTCTTCTCTGTACCGGGTCTCCGGCAGCTAAGGGGAACAAATGACTTGACCACAGCTTCTCTAATAAATTTGGCAGCTTGAGAAATGGAGTGAGTTGTAGTTGGGGATCTGCTCATTGAAAATAAGGAGATAAGAAATGAACCACAGGTAGAGAGGGAGAGAGGGAGCTATGACGTGACTATGCATGTAGGGGTCATAGAGGTTGTAAGAGAAAAGAGTGAACAGTGGAAACCATGCCTCACTCTTCAGAGTTTTCTCTGACACGAGATGCGGACGATTGAGAAAAGGTGAAAACACCCTTGAGGTGTTTTCACTTTTTTTACACTGTTTTGATTTTCTGATAAGATACAAATACAGAAAATGGTAAAAGTACACAAAAAGGCATCTTTTTTATAATCATTACAAAAACGGAAAACAAATACTCTAAACGTACGGGGCCTGAGAGACGATGTTAGTGCACTCTCAGAATGGAGAAGTATGTGACAAAGAATGAAAGAGCAAGCGAGAATAATGAATGTTTTTTGTAGGATATGAGGTTAGTGCATATAGGATTAGCTCGTTTAAGAGGAGGATTGAATGGCTTCGACGATCTTGTGAACTAGATTTAGCAGCGTGATCATCACGCCAAATTTTGGTTCGAGGAAATGCGTAGCCTCATATAAGTGAACTTTTGATCCATCTAGTATTTTTATATGCAACGTATACATTATCATTTTATTTGTGAAAGAACTGTTTTCCAAAAAATGAACCGTCTTTAGTGACATTTGTCCGTTTCTCAAGTGAAAGAATCTTTATAGAACATGAACTGCTTTTGACGTTTAATTCACGTTAAAAACCGGGCCCACATGTCAAATTTCTTTACCAATTTTGATTTGAAATGTTTGGTGCAAAGTTGATTGGATTTTGGAATTGATATGCTTGGATTCGAAACCTTTTGCGTTGATTATTGAAGTGAACTGGGATGATTTGATCATCGGTTGTTCAATGGTTGTGTTAAAGATAAACAAAAAGGCTGATGGTTCAAAGATTTGGTTACGATCAATAAAATGAGCGATTTTGCTTACTCAGTTACACTGCCTCTTTCTAGCAGCGGATTTTAGATTTCGGGTCCTTGTCAATGGGGTTATATATGTTGACGTAATGCACGTTACTATTTTGCGTGGCCGCCTCTCTTTCCACTATGATGTTTACCACGAAGTAGGATTTCACACTTAACTTAGTAAGGCTATGTACGCTAGACGTGGTATACCGTTGGAGTTGGTTTTAGGTTGGAACTTTCTTGTGATGATATTTTCATGCTCTGTGATGCTTATATCTCACAGCTGCTTTTTCTTATATGCCTTATCATGCTTTATGCCTTTATGTCTTTATGGACTAAATTTTGCTATGCTGCTTTAAAGTATTATATCTCGGTAAATTTCATACTTAGTAAACGAGTTATTTACCGACATGCTATTGTCCGGCTAGTTAGGTCACTGGTTACTTATTGAGCACGTGTAAGCCCAACCTTACTTATCATTTCAGGTTTGAAAGTAAGGTAATGGTGACAAGCATGGTACTGGAAACTTAGAGTGGAACTCTGGAGACTGCATTAGAGAGTTGAGTTTTGGCATAACTGTTGTGTAAGAAGTTTTGTCCTGAAATTATAAATGAAAATGTATTAAAAGTTGCAAAAGTTTTAGTTTCGCTATAGTTGTATTGATTTAGCAAGTAAGGTCTGGCAGAGCCCTTGGTGGGAGTCCAGTGGGTCTATGGCTGGTCACAGATCTAGCTCACGGGCCCAACTCGCGTCGTGACAGAATGGTTTATCAGACCCATATGGTCATGTGATACGTTGAGCTTATGCAATGATCCTATTTGGTTGGGTTTTGGAATCCTAAGTTATAAGTCAGAGTCCTATAGTATGGTAGAAAAATTTAAGTTTGCTGAGATTGCGCTGCGAAAGCCATAACTAGGTTGTCTTGAGATAGGCAAGGGCGGTCTGAAATCACAATCGCGGTCGATCAAGTAACTGAAACTCTACACAAAAATGATTATTGACGATTTTTTGACTTTTGCTTATCATTAGAGGGCTTCTTTCATGTGGGTTAAGCTGGCTTGGGATGGTGAGGAGAATATATTTCGAGTGGCTAAAAACTTGACCAAGGTTGTAGAGCACCATGCAACATAATAGCTAGATAGAGATTATGTAAGCCCATAGTCTGCACAATTTGGAAAGTTATGTTGTCTCTTCGGGTTAGATACATGATAAATTGGAGGAAAGTATCTCTTCTGAAACTGGTTCTATGTGATCATGAAATCCGAATGTTGGTAAGTTAAAGTTTTGTTTGAAGTTAAAAGCACAATTGGAATGAGAAGTAAATTTCAAACATCATGATCCTGAGGTCCTGCCACCGTTAGAGCGTAACTGATGATCGATAGGTTCAAACTTAGCATTACGATTTGAACGAGAATAATGGGTATTCATGGGATATGAATTTTGGTGTGGAGTTTAGGCAGTGCTTCGCTATTATGTTGTTTTGCTGTGAGAGTCACATAGCAAGAGCGTGGTGCAGAACATTATAAATATTGTGAGGACGAATTTTTTTTAATGGGAGGATGATGTAATACTTGCCAAAAAAGTAATAGCATGGGTCTCAAATTAAGATTACAATTAATTATGATAAATTTACTTGGACTTTTGGCGACCATTGCTAATCTGGTGAGACTTTACGGTTAGTGACAATTTAATGGTATAACTGTAAAAAGAGTAATATTTAGGAATATTTGAGGATGTTGATATTTGAGGTAATCTTCATAGGTTGATATCTGAGATCAGACATGATTAAGAATAGCGATCTAAAGAACATCAAAATTTGAGGACGAAATTTTTTTCAGAGGAAGATAAATAATACCCTGAACCTAGGGTTTGGTTTATTCTAAAAAGTTAACTTTTTTACTTTAGTATTGTTCTAAGTGACATTATAAGATCTTTAGAGACAGTTACTATGAGCGGTAACTATAGCGCATCGTCTCAAAAAAAATCCCTTGAAGGATTTTAGGGAATAGCCATCTTATTTAGTTAAACAAAGGAAAATAAGAAAAACCTAAAAATGACTGTAAAAGTATCCCAAGAACTACTAATCAATTGAAATCAAACAAATGAGTTTAGGACTAAGTTATACAATGGGAAGGTGTTAGGCACCGGCCACCATCTCTACTTCGTTTATATTGGTTTTTTGCCATTTCAACACATAAACATGCAAATGTGCAATAAAAATAAACCTAAGCGTAATTCACTATTATTAGCTTGAACTCTACATCAAGTGTTGAATGGCCTACATATCCGGTTGGACAAATAGGAAATCAAAACTATTATAGTTAGGCTCTGATCCTACGGGAGGCGACCTATTTTTCGATCTTAGACTCGAGCTAAGAATTAAAATTATACTTTTTATAATTTTTGCATAAGAAATAAAATATGATCACAAAAAGTGAGAACAATTCTAGACTAGTAAACTAGACTAGAAAACCGTAAAAAAATACGTCGCTAGCATGTCTGTCTAGAAGACTCGAGAAGGCTAAACGAAGGATCCACAATGTAAGAAACTTGAGACTCTTTCGAAGTAAAGTATGAAGGACTAGTTTCTCTTGAGAGATGATACACCACTTCTAGGAGAAAATGGTGTAAAAGCTCTAGAGAGAAAACTCGATCCCTGAAAATGTATGCCGAGGGCCCTATTTCAAGAGGTCGAGGATATGATAATAAAGATGGCCATACGAATCTGTGATTTGATGATAAGACAATATATTTGATAAAAATTGCAGACTAACAATAATCAACTAATCGATCGGTTTTTTAAAACTGGTTATTTCATCCCATAATTTTATAATATTTTTTTTGAATGTCGAGACATTATCTGGCCCTAGTTCAATAATTATGTATTTTTTATTTTCTAGATAAGATGTACCAGAATAGGCAATTGTGTTATAGTTTGAGCTTTTGGTAATTTTTAGCATCTTTACTTCTTTCTTTAGCGGCAACTTTAAAGACGATTAGCGTGAGCAACGTGATGGTCAATTAATGAAAGTGAGGGGGTTTAATGGAGAAATCATAATTAAATTAGGGTTTATTATTTAATTAACCTTATATCTTATTTTGGTTATTTTATAATGGTAGAGAGAGATCTTACAAGAAAAGGTGGATATTTTAAATTGACGGAGAGAATTTTTTGGAGAAAAAGATAGCGAGATCGGAGGTAAAAGGGGCGGGGGGGGGGGGGGGGGGGGGGGGGGGGGAGAGGGGAAGGGGTGTTCAGTCGTGCCTTAAGTAGTGAATGAGAGAAAGAGAGACAGAGAGAGACCATATCTGCGATAAGGGAGTGACCGACAGCCAAGGCAACAAAATCTAAAATCGATGACAATCTGCATCCATCAGCATGGATTTGCACCGAGTAGCGATGGTCAAAGACCATCGGTAGTACATGGATGCCCGCAGCGATTGTTCGACACTAGAGACGTAGTGTTTGTGAGTGTGTTGTTCGTTGGATTATGTATGTTGGACGAAGTGTGATGAAGTGCGTATTTGCGTGGCGATTTACAGGTTACCACAGGCAGTGATCGGGGTGAGGGGATTTGCGTGTGTGTGTGTGTGTCGCGTATGTAATTACCGGTACTGTTGTGGAGTGCATATTCATTTGTGTATGCGTGTGTAAGATGTGTGCGCGTGTGTTTTGTATGATGTGCAAATATGTGTGTATGTAGTTGGGGGTGTGTGTTTTACAGGTCATGTGGTGTGTGAGTGTATGTGTGTAACACCCCGGTATTTTTGAAGCGTTAATCGATCAAAGCCTCAATTATTTAACTAATTCAATACCTCTAAAGATAACCCAATAATATCCATACTAGAGCTCTACAATAACTAAAATGTCTCGACAAACCTTTGTCAACACAAGACGAATTCAAAGTACTAATGTATTAAGTTACACACTAGTTTCCTCGCAGGGGCTTAAATAAACTAATGATGAAAAATGCTCAGTTGTTCCGTAACCAAGCTCATTAGTTCTGGAATCTTACTGACGATTATTTCGTGCAGAAAGGAACATAAAAAGGAATGTGCTTTCGACAGCTCAATAAGGTCGCTCGGAATTTGATAGAGAATACAAACGATTTGGAAAAAAAATATATCAATGACAATGTGGAAACAATATTCTCAATTTCTCAATTCAAGATTCAATAGATAAAACCCTTTCGATTTCACTGAAGCAATACATATGATATTGAACATGAGTGAAATGCAAAGCCACACAGGGAGCGCAGGGAAACACTTAGCAAAGCTACACAGGCAGTGCAGTGTAATCACTTAATAATTACTTAATATAGCCACAAAGGCGATGCTCAATAACAATGTGATTACATATGCATATGAATACTAGCTAGACCATAAAAGTACTAGCATCTCCCAACAATAACAGACCATCCTCATATCACCTCCGATACAGACCATCTTTATAACTCCTCAATACACTAACTCATGTCAATATGCAGAATACAATAATCGATAATGCAATGATTAAATCGATGCACAATGAGAAATAAATACGGAGCATCGAATAGGATTTTCAATAAACGCTTAAGGCTCAAAGCAGGGTATTAACGGCAATCAATGCAAATTCATCACAATTATAATTGAATCCAATGGAAGCATCAATAAAAATTTAGAAACAATATTTACGATGTCAAATTGATAAAATAGGATTTCCGAAGAAATCCCTTACCTCGGTCTAAGTGCTGAAGCTAAAACACTCTTGTTTAAATCCTCGGAGTTAACCTAGATTCACAAGGTCACTTATCATAACACTATGCGCACCACTATACTACAAATTAAACCTAATAATAAAAATTTCTACAAGTTACCCATTTCTCTACTTGAATTGTCAAAATTCGGAGTAAGTTTCACACACGGCCAATCTACCCCGAAACCGGTCACAAGACTCAGAAATATCCCAACAATATTTTTAATGTTCATTAAGCATTATTTATAGCTTAATATAGCATATGGAATAAAAATATAATTTTTATTTTTATTTTTGAATTTAAAATAATTTCCTTAAATACACTAAAACCAATAAATTGCCATAATTGATTCTAGGTGAAAATAAAGACTCATAGTTTACAAACCTTAATATATGTATGAAAATTATATATGAATTAAAACCTTAGTTAGGCAAAGAAAAGAAAACCTTACCCTCACATCGCTAATCTTCTTACTCAAACTAACTATTGCGAAAATGGTTCAACAACGTATATCTATGATAATTTATGCGTTAAGAAAATTTATCAAAGGTTTATTACGTTATCACGTTTGACAAATCGTTGCTATTAATTACACCCTTCTATAGAAAAACTTTGTTGTCGGTAAACGTATATTGAATGCTAAGGTAGATAGTTCGCCGGTAAAAACACACGTTGACATTAAGTATATATATATAAAATCACGTGTCGCTAACAAATACACTGATACTAAAAGAAAATTTTAATTGTCGCTACAGGCCGTCGATAAAAATTTGGCCACGCTAACCATCACTTTAATCAATATTACTTATAACCATTAACATTAAATAATTGATTATTGTTTTTAAAATAAATTTATCATTAAAGGTCAAACAATAATGCTCAGCTTCCTCTAATCTACAACATTTGGTTATTATATATATATAAATATGTAGCTAAAGTTGACCTTAAAAAAATGTTGCTCACCAAATCGTTGCTAAAGGTCAAATAAATAACTAATTCGATTTTTATTTTTTTACCGTAAAATTAGTATAAGATTTTGGAGTGTTACATTCTCCCCCACTTATAAAAATTTCGCCTTCAAAATTTGGGTGCTCGCTGGAATGCTGCCCTAAATTATATTTGATCTCATCTCCCGTCATACCATTTCACTGTAACTCACGTTAATCCACCAACAAAAATCACCTCAGATGCAAACACTCTAACAAGCTCTGCCAGTTTAGAATTTAGAATGTCTGAACATTTTACTCTGTCTCTATTTATACCTTTAGATCGTCGTTATACAGTGAAGTCTCACAAAACCGACAACGGATGCTAAAAGTCTATGTGAATTTATCATAATGAAACGCAATCCAAATTTAAGACCATAATATCATATTCTCCTCCATTAAAAGAAATTTTTACTCAAATTTCAGAACTTTGACGATGTCCAAGCATTACGCGGCTGCTACACAACTCTATTAGCAACCACCATAACATCGGTGCACTGCCTAAAATCTACACCAAAATTTATGACCCATGAATATTCATCGTCACAATTTCCTATAAAAAAGTAATTCTCAGCTCGAACCTACTGGGTCATCACTTATGCTCCAACACTCGCAGAACTTAAGACTACATAACTTTCCAAAAGTCCCAATGTCTCTACACTATCTCTATCTAACTATTATAATGAAAGTTTCTCTACAACTTTGGTTAAGTTTTGGCAAGTAGAAGCATATCCCACCTCACCATCCTAATCCAGCTTCACCCAATGAAAATAATTCCCCATCATGTTATCTATAGTCTCCAAAACACAAGTCAATAGCACCATTCACTATTGTGGAAATTTCAAGCATTTCACCAAATATAGGATTTATCGCTTAGGCTTCTGCAACCCAACTAGGTAGATCATTACTTAAACTCTAATTACTGCACCCAACCTTGAAATGTCCATTAAAAGCTAGAAACACCTCATAATAAACTGGATTGTATTATGCACATCAACTTAAAATATAGCCAATAACTTATCATAAATCCATACATTTGGGCACAACCTGATTTTCAACGTCGGAATAGCCCACAACTCATATCACATTAAGATTCAGCATAACACACCTAACCTGAACATCAACTTCTATTGTCCCATTATTCTATTAATATAATACATATGTCAACATTTACCCAAAATAATTCTGGATGTTCAATCCAAGGAGTCATCTCAATTCTCTCTCAATTCTAGGCGTTATTGGCACGCTTTCAGCTTAATGCATTTCCATCCTATTGCCAACATCAAATTTCAGAGTCACGTGCTTTAAGACCATAAACGTCTTAATCCTTCAATCACGTGGTTATTCAACATAGAATCAAATTCAATTTTCATATCCGTGTTCCATTGACTACCAAGACCATGACTCAATGTCTAAGGTCTATCTAGAATTGTAATCGCTATATCTATGAAGTTCATTTATTTATCTGTTACCAAAATCGGTACCATCAAATAATCTTCGGAGCAGACCTCTTTATCTTAGCCAATATGGATAGCGAATTCTAAGAGAACCTAGCGTCACACCAAATTACTCAAACTGCAACCATTATACTTTCACTGGGCAGTCGGATATCAAAGCAAACCAGTTTAAACTATTACCGAATCATCACATTGAAAGTATCCTTTTAATGGACCCCGAAATCTAATTCTACATACGCATCGCACATCCATTAGAAATCACAACCTTGACCGTTCATAGCTTCTACTTGATGGATCTACTCAAGGAACCCAACAGGTTGTAGTCTTATCATTCAATCGTCTTCTTTGTTTAATACTGAAAGTTAGAAATTCTTAGGTAAGTAACCCGTATACTATTGTGCACTCAGCGCAAATCTCAATCCAACGCTGAAACCTCAAATATGTCTCCAAAACCAAATATGTTTTCAAAGTCGAACCTCAGTCACAGATTATCTTAGGCTTATCTGTTTACAGAATCTCATACCTAGGCTCTGATACCAACTGTAACACCCCGATATTTCTAGAGCGTTAATCGATCAATCGACCAACTTCTCAATTATTTAACTAATTCAATACCTCTAAAGATAACCCAATAATATCCATACTAGAGCTCTACAATAACTAAAATGTCTCGACAAAGTACTAATGTATTAAGTTACACACTAGTTCCCTCGAGGGGGCTTAAATAAACTAATGATGAAAAATGCTCAGTTGTTCCATAACCAAGCTCATTAGTTCTGAAATCTTACTGACGATTATTTCGTGCAGAAAGGAACAGAAAATGGAGTGAGCTTTCGAGAGCTCAATAAAGTCGTTCAGAATTCGATAGAGAATACAAATGATTTGGAAAAAAATTATATCAATGACAATATGGGAAAAAGTATTCTCAATTTCTCAATTCAAGATTCAATAGATAAAACACTTTCGATTTCACTGAAGTAACGCAGATGATATTGAACATGAGTGAAATGTAAAGCCACACATGCAGTTTAGGGTACTCACTTAGCAAAGACACAAAGGCGATGCTCAATAACAATGTGGTTACAAATGCATATGAACACTAGCTAGACCCTTACGGTACTAGCACCTACCGACAATAGTAGACCATCCTTATATCACCCCCGATACAGACCATCCTTATAACTCTTAAATACAATAACTCATGTCAATATGCAGAATACAATAATCGATAATGCAATGATTAAATAGATGCACAACGAGAAATAAATACGGAGCATCGAATAGAATTTTTAATAAACTCTTAAGCTAGGTTCAAAGCAGGGTATTAACGGCAATCGATGCAAATTCAACACAATAATAATTAAGTCCAATGGAAGCATCAATAACAATTTAGAAAGAATATTTATGATGTCAAATTGATAAAATATGATTTCGGAAGAAATCCCTTACCTCAATCAAATTAAAGTGCTGATGCTAAAACGCTCTCGATCAAATCCTCAGAGTTAACCTAGATTGATTAGGTCACTTATTAGAACACTATCCACACCACTATATTGTAAACCTAATAATAGAACTTTCCACAAGGTACCCATTTCTCTACCCGAAATGACAAAATTTGAAGCAGGTTTCACACGCGGCCAATCTAGTCCGAAACCCGTCACACTCCTTGAGGCTAGAAAATATCTCAATTTTTTTTAATGTTCATTAAGCATTATTTATAGCTTCATATAGCATATGGAATAAAAATAATAATTTTTGTATATTTACTTTTTTATTATTTCCGAATTAACAATAATTTCATTAAATACACTAAAACCAATAAATTGCCATAATAGATTCATGCTGAAAATAAAGACTCATAATTTTTTAATACAAACCTATATGTATAAACATTATATAAATAGAATCAGCATTTAAAAAGGCGCTAAAACTAGTTCTTTATTTTTTGTTTTGCTAAGTTCAAAGCAATAAGGAAAATGATAATAAATCAACTCCAAAAATTACCATATTTTTACTGAATCTTTATTATACTGTAAAACATTACTCTAATCTTATAAATCTAAAGTTGCAAAAAATATAATAAATACAAAACATTATGAAAATATTCCACAAATCCTGATATAGAATTATTATACTGTAAATTTTCACTTATTAAAAATCTCTGTACTCTATCATATGTTCGTGCCATTCCAACGCTAACCCCTATACACGCACAGCACGCGGCTCTTACACTTCTATTCCCTAAATGATTTATCAGAACACTATCCACACCACTATATTATAAACCTA
This sequence comes from Escallonia rubra, assembly GCA_033065855.1. Taxonomy (NCBI): domain Eukaryota; kingdom Viridiplantae; phylum Streptophyta; class Magnoliopsida; order Escalloniales; family Escalloniaceae; genus Escallonia; species Escallonia rubra. The sequence goes on along the minus strand of JAVXUO010002341.1, from coordinate 50,820 downwards.
ATAATAGAACTTTTCACAAGGTACCCATTTCTCTACCCGGAATGACAAAATTTGGTGCCGGTTTCACACACGGCCAATCTATCCCGAAACTCGTCCAACTCCTCGAGACTCAGAAATATCCCAAAAATATTTTTAATGTTCATTAATCATTATTTATAGCTTAATATAGCATATGTAATAAAAAATATAAATTTTTGATATTTAATTTTTTGATTATTTTCGAATTAAAAACAATTTCCTTAAATACACTAAAACCAATAAATTGCGATGATTGATTCTAGGTTAAAATAAAGACGCATAATTTTTATACTAACCTTAATATATGTACAAAAATTATATAAATAGAATCAGGATTTAAAAAGGCGCTAAAACTATTTCTTTATTTTTTGTTTTGCTAAGTTCAAAGCAATAAGGAAAATGATAATAAATCAACTCCAAAAATTATCAATTTTTTACTAAGTCTTTATTATACTGTAAAAACATTACTCTAATTTTTTCAAAACACTTTAATGGGTTAAAAGGGCTCAAAAGAATTTTATATGTCTAAAGTTGCAGAAAATATAATAAATAAGAAAGATTTCCGAAAATTATGAAAATTTGCTACAAATCCTAATATAGCCTAAAGTATTATACTGTAAATTGTCACATATTAAAAATCTCTGTACTCTATCATATGTTCGTGCCATTCCAACGCTAAGCCATATACACGCACAGCACACTGCTCTTACACTTCTATTCCCTAAATGATTTAGCAACTTCACTTCTCTTATAAACCTACACCAGCAGCTTATGGTCCTTACTTCTCTCTAAAAACCCACATGCACACACTTATATATACATATAAACACTTACTACAAATAATTATAAATGTGCCCAGTCTTACAAGATGATTTATAACATGGTTTTGCTTATTGTATCATACTGTTAATGGGATGAATTATATATTTTGACTCCAATTTACCCAAACGAGTGGGGAAATTCCTAGAAGTTAGACAATGTCTGTAGGTGTGTTTACGCCAAGGTGCTTGATGTTCTGGTTTTGGAGGTGCATTATCTATGAGGTTCGTAATTCCACAAATCCTCAAAACTAAGCTCTTATTGGTACATAGGTATCCCTGAAGAAAAGTTACCGTCTTCAAATGCTTAAATAGACCAAACCAGACTGTAGAAGATAAATGGATGGTACACAGGTTTGTAATGTTGAGACCATCCATTTATCTTCTACAGTCTGGTTTGGTCTATTTAAGCACTTTGAAGACAGTAACTTTTCTTCAGGGATACCTATGTACCAATAAGAGGATAGTTTTGAGGATTTGTGGAATTAAAAACCTCGTAGACAATGCACCTCCAAAACCAGAAAATCAAGCACATTGGCTTAATCCTACCTACAGACATGGTCTAACTTCTTGGAATTTCCCCACTTCGTATGGTTAAATTGGAGTGAAAATACATAATTCAGCCCATGAACAGTACGATACAATAAGCAAAACCATGTTATAAATCATCTTGTAAGACTGGGCACATTTATAATTATATGTAGTAAGTGTTTATATGTATATATAAGTTTGTGTGTGTGGGTTTTTAGAGAGAAGTACGGACCATAAGCTGCTGGTGTAGGTTTATAAGAGAAGAGAAGTTGCTAAATCATTTAGGGAATAGAAGTCTAAGAGCCGTGTGCTGTGCGTGTATACGGGTTAGCGTTGGAATGGCACGAACATATGACAGAGTACAGAGATTTTTAATATGTGAAAATTTACAGCATAATACTTTAGGCTATATTAGGATTTTTGACAAATTTTCATAATTTTCTGAAATCTTTTGTATTTATTATATTTTCTGCAACTTTAGACTTATAACAGTCATTTGAGCCCTTTTAACCCATGAAAGTGTTTTGGAAAAATTGGATTAACGTTTTTACAGTATAATAAAGACTCAGTAAAAATTTGGTAATTTTTGGAGTTAATTTATTATCATTTTCCGTATTGCATTGAATTTAGCAAAACGAAAAATAAAGAAATAGTTTTAGCTCCTTTTTAAAACCTGATTCTATTTATATAATTTTTGGACATATATTAAGGTCCGTATAAATATTATGAGTCTTTATTTTCAGCTAGAATCAGTTATGGCAATTTATTGGTTTTTATTTAAGGAAATTATTTTTAATTCGAAAATAATCAAAATAAATAAATATCAAAAAATTATATTTTTTTTCCATATGCTATATTAAGCTATAAATAAAGCTTAATGAACATTAAAAATATTTTTGGGATATTTTTGAGTCTCGAGGAGTGTGACGGGTTTCGAGATAGATTGGCCGTGTGTGAAACCCGCTGCAAATTTTGTCATTTCAGGTAGAGAAATGGGTACCTTGTGGAAAGTTCTATTATTAGGTTTATAATATAGTGGTGTGGATAGTGTTCTCATAAGGGACCTTGTCAATCTAGGTTAACTCTGAGAATTTGATCGAGAGCGTTTTCGCTTTAGCACTTGGATCGAGGTAGGAGATTTCTTCTGAAACCCTATTTTATCAATTTGACATCGTAAATATTTTTCTAAACTGTAATTGATGATTCCATTGGACTCAATTATTATTGTGATGAATTTGCATCGATTGCCGTTAATACGTACTTTGAGTGAAGCGTTTAATGAAAATTCTATTCGATGCTCCGTATTTATTTCTCGTTGTGCATCTATCATTGCATTATCGATTATTGTATTCTGCATATTGACATGATTTAGTGTATTGAGGAGTTATAAGGATGGTCTGCATTGGGGATGATATAAGGATATGGTCTGCTATTGTCGGGAGATGCTAGTACCTTAAGGGTCTAGCCAGTGTTCATATGCATGTGTAACTACAGTGTTATTGAGCATCGCCTTCGTGGCCTTTCTAAGTGATTAGCCTACACTCCTTGTGTGGCTTTGCTAAGTGTTTTCCTGCACTGCTTGTGTGGCTTTGCATTTCACTCTTGTTCAATATCATTTGCATTGCTTCAGTGAAATCGAAAGTGTTTTATCTATTGAATCTTGAATTGAGAAATTGAGAATTTTTTTTCCATATTGTCATTGATATGATTTTTTTCCAAATCATTTTTATTCTCTATCGAATTCTGAGCGACTTTATTGAGCTCTCGAAAGCTCACTCCCTTTTATGTTCCCTTCTGCAGGAAATAATTGTCAGTAAGATTCCAGAACTAATGAGCTTGGTTATGGAACAACTGAGCATTTTTCATCATTAGTTTATTTAAGCCCCTGCGAGGGAACTAGTGTGTAACTTAATACATTAGTACTTTGAATTCGTCTTGTTTTGAGAAAGGTTTGCCAAGACATTTAAGTTATTGTAGAGCTCTGGTATGGATATTATTGGGTTATCTTTAGAGGTATTGAATTAATTAAATTATTTAGGAATTGATTGATCGGTTAACGCTCCAGAAATACTGGGATTTTATAGTTGGTATCAGAGCCTAGGTATGAGATTCTATAGACTGATAAGCCTAAGATAATCAGTGACTAAGGTTTGACTTTGAAAACATATTAGGTTTTGAAGATGTATTTGACGTTTTAGCATTGGATTGAGATTTGCGCCGCTGAGTACACAATAGTATACGGGTTACTTACCTAAGAACTTTCGAACTTTCAGTATTAAACAAAGAAGACGATTGAATGATAAGTCTACAACCTATTGGGCTTCTTGAGTAGCTCCATCAAATAGAAGCTATGAACGGTCAAGGTTGTGATTTCTAATGGAGGTGCGATACATGTGTATGTAGAATTAGATTTCCGGGTCCATTAAAAGGATACTTTCAGTGTGATGATTCGGTAGTAGTTTAAACTAGTTTGGTTTGATATCCGATTGCCCAGCGAAAGCATAATGGTTACAGTTTGAGTAATTTGGTGTGACGCTAGGTGCTATCAAAATTTACTATCCATATTGGCTAAGATAAAGCGAACTGCTCCGAAGGTTATTTGATGGTACCCATTTTGGTGACAGAAAAATAAATGAACTTCTTAGACATAGCACTTATAATTTTAGTTAGACCTTAGACATTGAGTCATGGTCTTGGTAGTCAATGGAACACGGATATGAAAAATCGAATTTGATTCTATGTTGAATAACCACGTGATTGAAGGATTAAGACGTTTATGGTCTGAGAGCACGTGACTCTAAAAATTGATGTTGGCAATAGGATGGAAATGCATTAGGCTGAAAGCGTGCCAAAAATGCTTAGAATTGAGAGAGAATTGAGATGACTCCTTGGATTGAACACCTAGAATTACTTTGGGCAAATGTTGATATATGTATTACATTAATGAAATGACGGCATAATAGAAATTGATGTACAAGTTAGGTGTGTTATGCTGAATCTTAATGTGATATGAGTCCTGGGCTATTCCGACGTTGAAAATCAGGTTATGCCCAAATATATCGATTTAAGATAAGTTATTGGCTATATTTTAAGTTGATGTGCACAATACAATCCAGTTTATTATGAGGTGTTTCTAGCTTTTAAAGGATATTTCAAGGTTGGGTGCAGTAGTACTTAGAGTTTAAGTAATGATCTCCCTAGTTGGGTTGCAGAAGCCTAAGCGATAAATCCTGTATTTGGTGAAATGCTTGAAATTTCCACAAAAGTGAATGGAGTTATTGACTTGCGTTTTGGAGACTATATATAAAATAATGGGGAATTCTTTTCATTGGATGAAGCTGGATTAGGTTGGTGAGGGGGGATAAGCTTCTACTCGCCAAAACCTTAACCAAAGTTGTAGAGAAACTTTCAGTATAATAGCTAGATAGAGATAGTGTAGAGACATTGGGACTTTTGGAAAGTTAGTAGTCTTATGTTCTTCGAGTGTTAGAGCATAAGTGATGACCCAGTAGGTTCGAGCTGAGAATTACTTTTTTATAGGAAATTGTGACGATGAATATTCATGGGTCATAAATTTTCGTGTAGATTTTATAGGCAGTGCACCGATGTTATGGTGGTTGCTAATAGAGTTGTGTAGCAGAAGCGTAATGCTTGGACATTGCCAAAGTTCTCAAATTTGAGTAAAAATTTATTTTAACGGAGGAGAATGTGATATTCTTTTCTTAAATTTGGATTGCGTTTCATTATGATAAATTTACATAGACTGTTTAGCATCCGTTGTTGGTTTGGTGAGACTTCAATGTATTATGACCATCTAAAGGTATAAATAGAGACAGAGTAAAATATTGAGACATTCTAAACTGACAGAGCTTGTTAGAATGTTTGCCTCTGAGATGATTTTTTTTTGGTAGATTAACGTGAGTTACAGTGAAATGGTAGGACGGCAGATGAGATCAAGTATAATTTAGAGCAGCATTCTAGCGAGCACCCAAATCGACGATGAAATTTTTATAAGTGGGGGAGAATGTAACACCCCAAAATATTATGCTAATTTTACGGTAAAAAAAATAAAAATCGAATTAGTTATTTATTTGATCATAAAATTAGTTGGATTATCATTTCCACCTCCATTGATCATAAACTTAGTTCTATCTATGCTGCAATCTGCATCGTACTCTTGCAAGCCCCACAGGAACTTCAACCTCCATTTTCCCTCTCCTACTGGACACTGTTGCACGATGCTTCTTCCTCAGCCCCTGGCTGTAACACACTATTGGTGGTGTACTCTATACAAGAGGGAATACGAAGGCAGCATGTGGGCACGTGCCCCCCTGTTCCCCCTGCTACCTCCGCTACTGTTCTTGGGTGTGAATATGTGTACATTTGTGTACAAAGAGCAGGTGTAAACCGTGTCTGTGCCTCTATAAGTTACTGGGTGTGCGTACGTTGTGTATGCGGCATGCATGGTAGGGGCCAGTAGCGGAGGTAGCAGGGGGAACAGGGGGGCACATGCCCACCTGCTGCCTTCGTATTCCCTCTTGTATAGAGTACACCACCAATAGTGCGTTATAGCCAGGGGCGGAGGAAGAAGCATCGTGCACTAGTGTTCAGGATGAGAGGGAAAATGGAGGTTGAAGTTCCTGTGGGGCTTGCAAGAGTACAATGCATATTGCAGCATAAATAGAACTAAGTTTATGATCAATGGAGGTGGAAATGATAATCCAACAAAAAAGGTAGAACACAAACCAATCCATTCACAAAATATAAAGAACAATTTATTGCTAGTAAATGGCAAAACCCATCTCTGAAAATCCATGGAAACGACTAGTGGCCAACAAATTACAAGAATAACCCAAATATCGACGGACAAGAGAGTGGAAATAGCAGAGTCGATGATGATTTACAGGGCCCATGATAGCAACAGAGGCATCGTGTTTGCTGTACTGGTTGGAGATGCAGCATCTCAGATGCTAGTTCATATGGTGTAACTATATATATATACACGAGAGATAGAGTAAGATCTTTGAGTCAAGAGGGATATTCAACTGGTGACTCTCGTGGTGAATTACACACACACACACACACATGGCGATAATATCTTTGAACTCGCACATACAGAGCACAATTTTTGTCTATATCAATGTGTGCTCACTGCTCAAGGCACTGAAATCATATATAAGAAAGGGGCGAAGGAGAGAAACTATGGGTTGTCATGGACACGTGTCAATGTTTGTCAACATAGGATTTGTTTCTAGTATTGTGTAGATCAAACGTGTCACTTTCTTTGTCCCTAGTTTGCTTTATTTTGTCATGTCTGGTTCGTCTAACATGGCTTGACGAAATAAGGGCTGAAATAAGGGCTCCTGAACATGTATGTGTGGTTTCTTTAATTTAATTGTTTCTAGTGTTTTTTTTTCTTTTTTGGGGAATTGAGACCCAATATAGAGTTCTTTTATTATATCTACTGCTTGTAATCCCCCTCTAGATTTGTTGTCAATAAGGACTACCATTATGCAAGTTGTTGGGATATGAAATTTATTGGACCACAGTTAAATGCCAAGTAATTTCCTTATTTCATAATACATATATTTATATACATATATTTATATACATATAGTTAATGTAAAATTCGAGACGGTACCGGTACGTATCATTTCACAGAAAAAACAGTACGTGCTCTGGTACGGTATTCATAACTATGATTATTTTGGACGGACATTGGGTATTGAAGTGGTTTGCAATGGTTTTGTCAACGTCAGGGAACACTATTGTCAAAGTTGTAAACACGGGGAGCGAAGTGCAAATACGTGTAAACTTTAGAGGACAGTTTTGTCATTAATCCATTATTTTATTCACAATGTTATCTATTAGCAATAGTAATAACTCGTTAATTTTGTGTCATTACTTGCTTTAAGAACTTAAGCTGTTAGAAAATAAGTTCAACAATGTTATCATGTTTGACATTCCCCATCGCATACAAACTTCCAATTAGAGGCGGTGATAAAAATCATTGAGATATAAACAATGGTGTGCCACCACCAAGTTGCACTAATATATGAGTGCAAATTACACTACTATTCCGGAGAACTCAAATATGCAAGCGAGATTAATCAAAATCAAGACTTTGCAATGAGATAGTTAATTATGTACTCGGTTGCGCCAAAAGTTTAAGGTATTAGAGAACGTGCGCAAGAATATCATCACGCTTGCGTGTAGCGGCACCCTTTGGCTACGAAATAAAATGTGGACAAGACATGAGTTTAGGCATATCTTAATCACTGAATCAAAAGATATATCAAGTGCCCACCCCACCCAACGATATGGCTCCGCCATTGCTTCAAAAGCTTGTGGGAGAAAACAATGGGATTTATCTTGTGTGGGTTATTTGGAAAAAGGGGAGATGAGCACTTAGGGAATTGCTCGTTCAGGAGGAGCACATAATAGCTTTGATGGGTCTTTAGTAGAATGTAGGATCATTGCGCCGGACTTTGGATCGAGGATATGTATCAGTGTCAAGTAAGCGAGTTTCGATCCTTCTAATATTTCTTATGTACAAGACATATGTATTTCTATTTTTCCAGAGAAAGCATTATTTAGAAAAATTAATAACTTTTAGTGACATTATCAGTTTCTTAAGTGAAAGAACTGTTACCAAATATGAATTGCATTTAGCAAAATTTATTTCTCATTAAAATCCGGACCGGCACATAAGTGATTGTTATGAGGATTTACAAAGCTTAGTGCAAAGTGTGATTGGTTCTCAAATTGAGATGTTTTATTGATATCAAATGTCTTAAGAAAAATATTGAAATGAAGTAGGATGGTTTGACCATCAGTAGTTCAATGATTGTGTTTACAGTAAACAAAAAGGATGCTTATTGCTTACACAATTATTGTGCCCCATATCTAATGGGGGGAAGCTAGATTTCGGGCCCTTGTTAAAGGGGCTACGTAAGGCGGTAACGCAAGGTGCATTACTATTATAAGTGGTCGCCCCTGCTTCCATAGTGATGTTTATTCTGAGGTGGGATTTCGGGCCCAAGTCAGTGGGGCTACGTACACTGACCACAGTGTAATGTTGGACATGGTGTTAAGCTGGAACTTTTTTATGATGGTGTTTTCATGCTTAGTAATGTTTATGTCTTATATATATTTTTCTTATATGCCTTATCATGATTTATGCATTTATGTCGTTATGGATTTAATTTTCCTATACTGTTAGGAGGCATTATCTCTCGATAAAGTTTCTATTTAGTAAATTGAGTTATTTTCTGACATGCTATGCTTCAGCTAGGTGGGTCGGTGGTTACTTATTGAGCATGTGAAATCTCATCCCTTAGATAACATTTCAGGTTGGAAAGTAAAGTGATGCTGACGAGCGTGGGATTGAGAATTTAGAGTGGAGCTCTGAAGACTGCATTAGATGAGTTGAGTTCTGGCATAGGTGTTATGTAAGGGGTTTTGTACTTAAAATAAAATGAAAATGTATTTGAATTTGTAAAGGTTATGGTTCCGCTACATTCACGTTGATTTTAGGAGTAAGGCCTGGCAGAGAAAGCCCATGGTGAGAATCCAATGGGTTTGTTGCCTGTCACAAACCTTGCTCACAGGTCTAGCTGTGGGTCCGGGTTGTGACATAATGGTATCAGAGCATTACGATCCTATGATATTTAGAGCTTAAGTAATGATTCTAATGGTTATATCGTAGAATCCTGAGTGATGAATACTATAGTGAGGTGAAAATTTGAAGTTGTGATGATTGTGAGTGGTGTTTTTACTTACATTTGGGAGGTTATAAATAACATTATCAAGACTTGTTTTTATGGGGTGAAGCTGGATTCCAGTTTCCAAAACCTAACCAAGGTTGTAGAGCAATATGTAGCATAACACCTTGAAGTTCTGAGACCGTTAGAGCTCTAAGTAAAAGATTTCCTATTATGGTGAGTTTGGTGAGGTTGTAAGTTTCTGGAACAAGGTTTTGGAGATAAGAGCACTTTTGAGGTAAAATGTTGGGAAACGCAAAAATTTGTGTGTCAAAGCATAGAGTCATTTGATTGATCTTGCTTTGAATGGACACTAGAACTTTGGCTTGTATCTTATATCCTCATTGCGATAGGTACAAGTTATGTGCATATAATGAACTATGGCGGAAGTGAATTGAGGTCACGAGTAATGACGGTTTGAGTGTTGCACTTTAGGTTTGAGCATGTAGCACAGAGTCCAAGATTGATTGCGTGTATGGCTTGATCCAACCTCGAGGTATGAACTATCATGGGATAAAAGGATGTAGTTGAGGGCAATAACTAATTGTTCACCATCTTTGACTGGATTAAATGATTTATTCTTTTCTATAAAAATTGCAATTTATGTCTTTAGTTTGACTATCAATTGGGCCATGAAAATTAAGAGTACATGTTGAGTTGACGTTATATAGATTGGGAAATTTTTGGGGACAAATTTCTTTCAACGAGAGGATGATGTAATACCCCAGTCTCAAATCGGACTTACGTTCAATTGTGATAAATTACTTGGACTATTAGCGACCATTGTTAATTTGATGTGACTTCACTGCATAGCAATGATTTCGCTGGAGTTTGTGATTTAAGACTAATGATAATTGAGACAAGGTTTATTAGTCAGTCGAAGTGTGTTAAATGCATCTCGTAGCATTGTATATTAAGGCTTTTAATGCTTATACTTTGTAAAATTGCTCGAAACTGAATTCTAGTTTATTTGCCAAGCGGTTAAATGGCTCTAGTTACATAAGCATTTTATGTGTTCAGATGAGATCAGACATGATTAAGAGCAATAACCTAAGGAGCACCAAATTTTGAGGATGAAATTTTAATAAGGTGAAGATAATGTAATATCTCGAACCTAAGTTTGAGCTTTTGGTAATTTCTAGCAGCTTTACTTGTTTTTTAGCAGCAACTTTTACAAGTAATATTAGTTGCATCTTTAGTGACAATTGGTGTGAGTAATGTGATGGTCAATTAAAGAAAGTGAAGGGGTGAACTCGAAAAGTTATAATTAAATTAGGGTTTATTATGTAATTAATCTTATTTTTTGTTTTGGTAATTTTAAAATGGCAAAGAGAGATTTTAGGAGAAAAAGGTGGATATTTTAAAATGATAGATAGATATCGTGACTAAAAAGATAGAGAGATTGAAGGTAGAAAAAAAGGGGGTTAAGTTAAGTTGACAGCGATGAAGGAAGGGAGTGAGAGAGAGCAGATTGGCGATAAGGGAGTGATCTGCAATAGAGGCAACAAAAGCCAAAATCGGCAACAATCTGCATTCATCAGCGTCGATCGACACCGAGTAGCAATGGTCGAAGACCACCGACGGCAGACATGGAAGCTGACAGTGATCGGGTCAACACCACAGACATGATGTTTGTAAGTGTGTTGTGCGTTGGAGTGTGTATGTGTGTGGAAATTTACAGGCTACCATCAACGATGATTATGCCAAGGGGATGTGTGTGTGTGTGTGTGTCGCGTATGTAACTTTTGGTACTGTTGTGGTGTAGGGGTGTGTGTATGCGTGCAGGCATCTGCATGTGCATATGTTTTGTGTGTTTCAGATGTGTGTGAAATGTGTATGTGCCATTGGGGAGAGAGGGGAGGGGGGTTGTCTGTTTTACAGATGTGGTTGTGTATAAGTGTATGTATGTTTGTGTGTTATCTGGGTGTGGATAAGGTGAAATGCTCTTTTTAGTGAAGATGTGTGTGTGTGTGCCTTCGGTGTATGTGTGTTTTACAAGTGTGTTGGTGCGTGTGTATGTGTTTGTAAAAATGTATGTATTTTTTTTTTTTGTGTATATTTTTTTAATAGTGTATGTTTTAGGTGGGTTATTGTGTGTTAGTCTATGTCTGTGCGTGTGTATTAGTATGTGTGTAGTAGGTGTTAAGTGTGTTTCAGCATAGAAAAATAGAGGAAGAAAATGTGTGCGCGCGTGCAGGGTGAAAGTTTGTGTGTTTAATGTGGCTAATTATAAATAGTGGTTGTAATCATCACTATGGGTAGTTAACTTTTAGGCTATCCCAAATTCTATTTTTTTAAAAAGAGTTATGCTCAAAATTTGGTCGTGCAAAAAAAAAGCCTATTATTTTTATGAGATCTATATTATGGAAATTTTTAGGATTTTTTTCGTATCCGTGAATGACGCCCAAAAAAAATATTTATCTTGAAAAGGGGGTTCATGACTAATTTAATTTATCAATCAAGTTATTTTTCTTTGAAAATTTTAGGATAACCTTATGTCAATGAGACACTTCAGTGTCTAGAACTTCAGGGCATTTTGATGCCAATTACTATTTTTAACGGAATTGGCCTCTTAACGCTCAATTCCAATACCAAATAGGAATTTTCGTGTGAAAAATTGCCTGAATGATTTTTTAGTCCAAAAATCAGTTTAGGTTGCTTAAAACAGTGTATTGAACCAATTTTGGGATTTTTGTTGGTGCGATGACTGCTAGTAGGTGTTTTGGTAATTTACATGTTCGAAGGGGATGGTTTGATTATTTCACATGTCGCAAGGGTGATTATAGTGGGAACAAGTATGTGGGGGTGTGTATAATGTGTGTGGATATACACAATGTGTATAATCTGTGGAAAACAGTGCTGCATATTCACTGTATTTGTAACAGTGTGTTTGTGTGTGCCTTCTTAGTGTGCGTACCCAGTGCTCTAGGATGTGTATGTGTTAGTGGGGGAGGACACACTCAACCGTGTGTGTGTGTATTGTGGGGTGGGTTTGCGTGCATGTTTGCCAAAGAAAGAAACACTGAGAAAGAGAGAGGAAGTGTACTGCTACAGGTTGTCACGATGCTATGGTTGCTTGTCAGTTGTTATCTTGTAAAGTTTACGAAAGTTGAAGAGAGGTAGTCGGAGAGTTAGAAAAGCATAATGCGGTTGGACGCGTATGACAAGAATAGGACTTTAAGAGCTTGTGGTAGAAAAAGATGGGATTTATCTTAAGTGGATTATTTGATAAAAGAGGAGATGAGTGCCTACATAATTGGCTCGTTCAAGAGGAGCACATAATACCTTTGACGGTTCTTTAGTCAGATGTCGGATCAGATCATGTCAAATTTTGGATTGAGGAAATGTGGCTGCGCCAAGTAAGTGACCTTTGATCCTTCTAGTATTTTCTTATGTATATCACATATGTATATCTTAAGTTGAAGAACTATTTATCAAAAATGAATCGCTTTTAGCATTATTTATTTCTCGTTTAAAACTGGACCTGCATGTAAGTGATTGTTATGTAATATGAATTTGAAAAGCTTAATGGAAAGTGTGATTGGTTCTCGGATTGAGATGTTTTTGGTTATGAAATGTCTTGGAAAAAGATTGAAATGAAGTAGGATGGTTTGAACATCAGTAGTTTAGTGATTGTGTCTATAATAAACAAAAGGATGGGTTTTGCTTACTCGGTTACTGTCCCCATAAACTAACGGGGGAAGTTAGAATTGGGACCCTTGTCAACGGGGCTATGTACGTTGACATAATGCGCATTACTATTGTAAGTGGTTGCCCCCACTTCCATAGTGATGTTGATCTCTAGGTGAGATTCCGGGCCCAAGTCAATGGGGCTATATATGTTGATCACACTATATTGTTGGAGATGGTGTTAGGCTGCACTTTGGTGTTTTCATGCTTAATGATGTTTATATCTCCTAACTGTTTTGCTTAAATGCCTTATCTAGCTTTATACCTTTACGTCCTTATGGAATAAATTTTCCTATACTGCATTAAAGTGTTATCTCTCGGTAAGGTGACTATTTTGTAGATTAAGTTATTTTTTGGCATGCTATGGTATAGCTAGTTGGGCAGGTTGCAAAGTAAGATGATGGTGACGAGTGTGGGGTTGAGAATTTGGAGTGGAACTCCGAAGACTGCATTAGATGAGTTGAGTTCTAGCATAGGTGTTGTGTAAGAGGTTTTGTACTTAAATTATATATGAAAATGTATTTGAACTTATAAAATTAATAATTCCGCTACATTTGTGTTGATTTTAGCTTGTAAGATCTGGCAGAGCCGTTGGTGAGAGTGCAATGGGTCTATGGCCGATCATAGACCTAGCTCCCAGGTCAAGCTGTGGGTCCGGGTAGCGGCAGTTTTGGCTTGGGAAATAATAGAGTCGTCTCATCATCGAAAGCACTGTAATGTTACTATGGGGAGCAAAAGTGAGAAAGTTTTCATCCATACAAACCTTCTAGACTCCAAACACTAAACTGTCATGTCGATCTTGAACCTGCTAAGCGGTAGGTCTAACAAGTCATGTGGAACCACCACATCGTCCTTGTGAGTCTCCATCTGTCTAATCTGGGGTAACTGTGAATCACCCATAATAGCAAAAAACAAAACTTTATTCAAAACAAACTTAACTGTCGGGTGTAAAGTAGAAGGGATTGTTCAAACCTAATATATCCACAGTCTCCCCAACAGAAAGTTGAATGCAGCAAGTACGTCTAACCCTTGAAACTCCACTTGAAAATTGGCAGTTCCAACAGTCTTAGGCAGTTTAACTGTGCCAATAAACTTTCTTCGAGTGGTATCATGGGTGGGAACAACTTGGCTGAAATGGGTAAATTCTAAGGGATCTGTGCCAAGGGCTTAGACGGTAGGTAGGGGACATACATTAAAGGCATAGCCATTGTTTATGAGGATTAGGGGAACCCTCTTATCAAGTGTTCACATTATGATATGGAGCCGTCATTGTGGCCTAGTCCCAGCTGAGGTAAATTAGATTCGAAGAAGGTGACAACACTCCCGTAATGAATAGCCCCTAGTACCAGGGATAGGCATTTCGGATTATGCTTGTATGGGTATCTAGAATTGCAGAGTAACTTGATCAAGACCTGTTGGTGTGTGTAAAAAGCAGATCACAATCCCCAAATTGAGATATTAGCTTGGATCTTCTTCAGTTGCCTTAGTACCTCGTCGTCTGAGGGATCTTGGGAGAACAGTGGGTCTGATATGGCTAGTAAAGAACGATTTGATAAACTCAACATGATCTTGTCAAATGTGACCCCTGGCATTGGGCCTAAACATAAAGCCCGTATCTTCATCATAATCTTATTCCATAATGAAGGCCTTGTCTTCCATAAAATCTTCCCATGAAAAATGTTCCAGAAGTTTGGTAGAGATCCAAAAACAAAAACAGACTGAAAACACTGGTTATCTTGAGTAATGAGTGTAGTTGGACCTATCACTCGTAGAACATAATCAATAATGTTAACCATGTGAGATGGTAAAGGTTCTTTCCTGACTTTGGGTATGGTAAGAGGGGAAACTTTGCCTTTGTCAATAAAGTTATGGATGGCGTGTCAAATAGTCGTACATCTCTGTGTGTAGTGTCCCTTCCTTTAGTGATAAGCGCATAAAGCTTGAACATCATACCCCTCTGGTACCACTGCCGATGTGCAAAGAGGTGGGCTTGGACATCATGTCCCTCCTCAACAATTGTTTGAACACCTTGGGCAAATAGGCATTCAACAAATGGTATTAGAGAATTCTGTCACAACCCGAACCCATAGCTGGGCCTGGAGCTAGGTCTGTGACCGGCTGGCTGTAGGCCCGCTAGACTCCCACCAAGGTCTCTGCCAAGCCTTACTCACTAAAATTAATACAATTGCAGCGGAACTAAAACTTTTGCAACTCTAAATACATTTTCATTTCTAATTTTAGAACAAAACTTCTTCCAAAATAGTTATGCCAGAACTCAACTCTCTAGTGCAGTCTCCAAAGCGCTACTCTTAACTTTCAATCCCATGCTTATCACCATCACCTTACTTTCATACCTAAAATAATAAGTAAGGGATGAACTTTCATGTGCTCTATAAGTAACCAATGACCGAACTAGCGGGACTGTAGAATGTAGAAAGTAATTTAGCTTACTAAATAGGAACTTTACCAACATACTCCCCCGTCCTTAATTAATCGATCGTGTCTGACTTGCACACTTATTTAGGATATGAGTTATATTGTATAAGTTTGTCATTATACTGCAAAAGAAAGAAAGAGAGAGGGACGGAGGAAAGTAGGCCAAGAGAAAAAAAAATGGGTTGGTGGAGGATTAAATATGAGAAGAAAAATAGAATAAAAAAAGTGTAAGAAGGGTATACATGGAAAAGACATATGTAATCTTTCTTAACTTCGAAAGTGATCATTTTTTATGCGACAACCCAAAAAAGAAGCATAATCAAATATCTAAAGACTAAGGGAGTAATACTTTAAAGCAGTAAAGGAAAATTTAGTTCACAAAGACGTAAAGGCGTAAAACGTGACAAGGCATATAAGCAAATCAGTTATGAGATATAAGCATCACCAATATAAAAACATCATCATAAGAAAGTTCCAGCCTAAAACCAGCTCAAATGGTATACTACGGCCAACGTACATAGCCCCACAGACTTGGACTCGGTATCCCAAATCTGGATAAACATTATAGTGGAAGCACATTGTAATACCCCAATATTTTTTAATTTTCTATCACTTTAAAATGAATAAATAAGTAAATAACTAATTAAACAAGTTTGTGGTCTTTTTCTAATATTAGGAAAGTTTTGGTGCCTTTTGAATAAGTGGATAAAGTTGAGGGGGGTTTTGTGTAAATTGCCAATTAGGGCTTTCATTTAAATAGTTCTTTTTCTCTTCCAGCCTCCCCTTTTTCTTCCCTGTTCGCTGCCTCTCCCATTCCCTTCTCCATTTTCAGCCCTAAATTGCTTGTTCCTTTGGAAAAGATTGACGTATTCGAGTAGCGTAGCTTGGGAGGATTGTGTTTTCGTCGATTCACTAGTAGTAGGTAAGGGATTTTATCGCTCTTTTTGCTGTGGCAAGGGTTTACTCTTCTATTTGGGTTTATACAATTCAATCCCGTTGTACCCAAGATTGAATCTTAGTGTATAATTCATGGATGTTTACATGTACATGTTGTTCGGCAAATTCGTGATGTTAGATTATATGGTAGGTGTTTGCCTAAGTCCTCATAACATTAAAATTCACAAACTCGTAGATGGCTAAGTGCTGCAATTTAGGCGTTCGAATTTCTTCTGTGTTAAGTTCACCATCTCAGCTATAATCTCAGTTTTGTGGCTTGTTGGCAGCAAGGTTTTTCAGCTATCTTTGATGCTTTATTCCTTTGGCAGTGTTCTTTGTTTTTGGTTAGTATTCATGCCTTCATGCTTCTCTTCTCCCACAATAGTACAGGTTGGTAGCTAGGTTCTAATACACTCTAGCTGTGAGTTTAATTTATTTTAAAACATTCCTTTGTAATCATTGGACTGCCGCAATGCTTCAGAATTTCCTAGTGGTTTCGTACATTTTCTAAGTAGCATTCTAATTACTCTAGTGCTTTTGCTACATATGTATAACTGTAGTGCTTTTAGTCTCCTGTCTTCTTTTAGTCCTAGTACAGCCAAACCTTCAGAATAAGGTCTTGTTCTTCTTTAGGTGGTGGTAATCTTCTTTGTCCTAAATCATCTCTTCATGGTTTGTTTATTTCCATTGCAGTCCGGTTAGTGTTCTGTTGCCATTGCTTAAACACTCTGTGCTTTGCCATTTATTGGGTATACTGCCAAATTGGCAACATTTTTGCTATCTTTCGTATTTTTGTACTACTTTCGTTAGCGTATCCCGTTCAATCAAATTTCGGAGTTAAGTGGCTTTAATCTCGTTGAACCTTTCTTTCGGTGCTCGTCAATTGACGATGGCTAATGACTATGTTTGAACAACTCTCAAATTTGAGAGGGTCCTTTGGACACACGTTTGATTATATGCTGGCGATTAATAGATGCTTAGCATGCTACCGGTAGCACACGTTTGATGTTTGTACGTTTGGTTCGACGTTTGGGTCTTATGACCAACATAGTCATCGTATACTTTTGTTGTGTAGCATTCCCGGCATATTATTTATATGTTCAGGGTTAATGCTTAATCACGTTTGTTTCGGCATTTGATATAAGAATTTGGTTTGCCAATTTTCATCAAGTATTGTAATTCGACTTTGTTAGTTTTTGCTTTGATATCTTGTCGCTTTTGTACCTTACTGAGCTATTTGAGCTCACCCTTTCGCTTTGCCTTGCCCCTTGCCACAGGTCATGAAAGTGACAAAGGATCTTTGTAACAGCGTTGGAGTTTGAGACATTTGTTTTAGTTAGTTCAACTTTGTAGCTTTAGTTTGAGATCTTTACCCGGATGTGGGTAATTTGATAGAATTGACTCAGTGTAATTTGTTTTAGCCGCTGCGTTTTGTAAGGGATTATTGAGATAATGGATTGTACCAGACTTTTGTTTTATGGAGATATCTTATTTTAAAGGATTTAGTTGCTCTGTTTATACCCGTGTCACCAGAATTATAACGGTATATCGGAAATTTGATTTCAGTCACGGCTTCCGTTTTGGGGGCGTGACACACATAGACCAAGTGAAATAGTAATGCACATTACGTCAACATACATAGCCTGGTTGACAAGGGCCTGAAATCTAACATTTTTCCGTTAAATATGGGGCACACTAACCGAGTAAACAAAATCATCCGTTTCTTTCATCATAACCAAATCTTTGAACCATCACGCTTTGTTTATTCTAAACACAATCACTGAACAATTGATGGTCCAACCATCCCACTTCACTTCAATAATCAACCTAAAGCTTTCAAATCCAAACTTATCGATTCCAAAAGTCAGCCAATTTTTCACTAAACATTTCAAATTCAAATTTCATAAATAATAATTACATTTTGGTCCAGCTTTGAATGAGAAATAAACGTCATTAATAGGTTGTTTGCAAGTTTTTTTAGGGGACAAAAGAAAGGAAAGTGGCCCCTTGCCTTCATTTTGTCTAGTTTGTGAGTTTTTGTAAGGAGAGAAAATAAGAGAAAAGGAAGGAAAGTTTGAGCCTTTTTTGTCACTAAATCTTTCCTCCCAAAATTGGGAAGAAAAAGAGAGAAAAGAAACTCTCGTAAGTAATATTTTAATAATATCCTAATACCCTTGAGATTATGATGGCTAAAATTTTTAATGACTTTTTTGTCCTTGGGTGTTTTACAAAAACATATCATACTATTTATTACACACAAACAGAAGAAGTGGTAGAAGTGGTGGTTGGCTTCATCTCTTGCAATTTCATGCAAGTGTCCTAAACTTATTCGTTTGAATGGTTGGACGTTTGTAGTCAACTCGTGACTTTTATTGTGGCATTAACTGGACACGTGAGACTTATCACATTATTATAGTATAAACTTTATGTAATGTCCATGATGAACAATTTTTTTCCGGTCCAAATTATGTTCTTAGCAAAGATCGTACTTTAAAGTCATTATCTGAATTAAGACAATGTTGTATAAGGGTGTATATGTAATATTGCATCTTTTCTTTTCTTTTCTTCTGAACTCATAAATAAGGGAAATGAATGATACTTTCTTTTCTCCCTTAAATTCACAAACAAGAGGAAGAAAAATTGTATTGCTTTCTCTTTATTTCTCTTCTCTTCTTTTCTATTCCTTTCTTTTCTTTTCTATCATCTCAAAACTCGAAAACAAGCTAGCAGTTCATATTCGATAAACATTCTTATACTTGAGAAACAGACAAATGTCACTACAAACAGTTCAATTCTGGTTAATAGTTCTTTCTCAAAGAAAATGATAACACATACGTTGTATATAGAAGTGGATCAAAAGGTTAGTTACACGAGGCAATACTTTTCCTCGATCCAAAATCCGGACCAATGATCGTTTTGATACATTTATCTAACAAAACCGTCAAAAGTCATTCGGTGCTTCTCTCAAACGAGCTAATTCTCTATGCACTAATCTCCGTTCCTTCGAAAACCATTTAAATCGAATCATGTCTTCTTCCCGCTAACTCTTTCATTCTTTGTCACAGGTTTATCAGTTCTGAGAGTGGACTAACATCGTCTCTAAATTTCTATCATTCGTGATACTCAGACACGCATGTCTACTAAATTTCCAATTTGGTATGAAATTTTTACCAAAACACCTCCCCCAACCCCCAAACCAGATGTATAACTACCAAAATTAATCCCCTGGTGACCATCCACACACAAAAATTCTATATAAGTTTAAAACGTCTTTTTAAGCAAACTGTACTGGTTTTTCAGGCTAAAAAGTCCCTCAGAAAATTTTATGTTCAAAAACCTTGCTAGATAGTTAAAAGAGCACTAAATGGCCAACATCGCTAAAAATAGTAATTGATACCGAAATGCAAGGAAACTTTAGACCCTAAAGTGTCTCAATATGTCTCAATAACACAAAGTCACGGTCAATTTGCATATAAACATAGTCTAATCTACTATTTCAATTAAACAACAGACCCCTCTTTAAGATAAAGTCATTTAACGTCCTTCGCGGTCGCTAAAAAATTTCCGTAAAATTCCACATCAAAGATCATGCAAACTTTTGCACTTTGCCCAAATCAGATTCGAAATGGCTTTTAAAAATCCAACCAAGGACTGATGGAAAAACTCAAGTCTTCAGAGTCACTTACACCTCCTATCTTAAACACACAAATCAAATTAGCACTCTCTAGCACCTTGAACACACACACACATGCTGCAACTATACTCACTACACACTCAAGTGCACCGTCAAGCACATCACACTTTCCGGAAATAATACAGACTCGAACACACACCAAAACACACTTTTTACGCACATGAACACGCACTAAAATCACATACCTACACAAACATTTCCCCCCCCCCCCCCCCCCCCCCCACACACACACACACACAGAGACACAATGCACACACTCACGACAAAGGCACACCCCATATATCACTCCACACACCAATTTACACACCTCCACATTTTGCACACCATTTCACATGCACCCAGTCGCCCTTTTAGTGACAAAAGAATATGATTTTGACTGTAGCGGGTCTGGAGCGCCACTATGTTAAAATGATCCCCAAGGGGTTAAATGGCTAGACATTTTTCCATAAAAAGACCGTTTTAAATTTAAAAGGTTTAGCAAAAAATTAAGGGTGTGATGCTAGATTACAATATTTGTGATTAAAGTTAAACATTGTATCACTAAAGAAGTTAAAAGTTCACTAATACATCTTTAATGATAAAAGAGTATGAATTTAACCTAAGGGGTATGGATGTAGCTCCACGCGTAAAGATGTTCGTAATGAATTATATGGCTAAAATTTTCCCTTCAAAGCACGCTTTTTAAATTTAATTTCCTTACAATGTCCTCTTAAAGATTATAGTTTGTTTTAAATTAAGGATGTTTTTGACGTTTAACGTAGTGTAAAGCCTCTTTCTCTAAATACTTTGTGAGCTCTTAGAGCTTTATGAAATAAAAGGTGTTTTGACTTCCTATTATTAAATACCCACTTTTAGTTTTAGATTTTGTTAAAATTAATGGCATCTTTTGACTTTTAGTTAAAAATCTTCACAAAACTACTTAATTTATATCCATGTTAAGAAAAAATTTAAAAAAAAGTTCCTTTAATAGCATTGAGTCAAGTTATCTTTGAGCTTGGGATCGTAGATAAGTTCTATTTTGCACCTTATTAACAAAATTTTAAAAAAAATCCTTTAATAGTTTAATGCATAGTAAACTGGACTTGATAAATTAATATAAAACTAGCTTATATAGAACTAGCTTTGACCCCCCCGTACGTTGCACATGAGAGTGCTATGTTACAATTGCAAAAATACTAAACTATATACGGAGAGTCTCTTTTCTTCTTATGTTTGTCACTAAAAACTTAACAATTGTCTTTAAAGCACATTTTTAGCAACAAAAAAGAGTTAGAAGAACATGAAAGGGTATTTCAACCTATTGGTATGGGTGTTATAATATTGCTCTTAAACATATGCATAAAGAAATACCACTGGACCTTAACTCTTTAATGAAAGAGGAGGCATTCTTTTTTTTTTTTAAACTTAAGTAACATGAAAAGTAATAATCTAATTATTTAAACATATAGAGCTCGGTACCACAAATATGTTAAAAAATGTGCTGAGAGAGCGAGAGAGAGAGAGAGAGAGAGAGAGAGCGAGAGAGAGAACACATATGCTAGGGAAGGAAGAAAAAAGTGAGAATTGCGGATTTAATTATTAAATTTAAGAGTAAAAATGCAAACAATTAAGATTTAATTTAGTATTGGTTTACAAAACAAATCATAAACTCAGATTTTGAAAAAACATATATAAGTATTATAGGTCATAGATGAAATCAAAAAATGCTATGTTGAAGATAATTAGCGATTAACTTACAAACTGGAATGTGAGGCATTTTATCTTAAATTAAAACCATCAAATTAGCTTGGGCTGCAGGCAAATGTTATTTCTGGGAGTATATTGTTGTCAAAATTTAGAGTCAAGTGGATAGTAAGGAATTATGCATGTCCAAAAGTTAAAAAGAGAAATAGATGAGGTACTAAACTAATTTGTGTGTAAGAGAGAGAAAGAATAAGGCGTGAAAGAGTGAGTGAGAGAAAAAAGGGCTTTAGATCAATTCAATAGGTGAGAAAGATAATTAAAAAGGAATTCAACTCTCAATTAAAAAGGTGAGTAAATCTAAAATAGTTTCAACAAGTCAAAATTATATAAATAAATAAAATTCACTTGGTGAGCCAAGAAAGAGTCAAGTAAGCGGTGATTCGACAACATTCTCTGTGCTAGTATATGAACATAAGACTAGATTTGCAAGTGCAGTAACTTACTAAAGTACATAAACTTAAGGACGCACTAGCACACATTCATCTCCATATCAAACAAATATTAAAATCATGTCACTCACAAGTTCAGATCCCATAAGAGCAACTCTTATGTAGTTGTTGAGACCATGTTATTGAGATTTCTTTTTTCACGCATTCCTATATTTGAAACTTATCAGAAAGTCCAATTAATTTGGTAATCAACTACAACATATTTGGCTAACTTTAAATATTTTGCCATTAAAGAGGTTAAAAGTTCATTAATACATCTTTTAATAACAAAAGAGTATGAGAAACGGTTATTGATTAAGCGCCACCATATTTAATTTGTCTCTACTTAGCTTTAAAAAACCCATGTCAAAACTGAACCTAAAAACTTACCTACGCCAAAATTGTTAAAAGAATACCTTAATTTTTGCTACTACTTAAAGAACCGTTCCTAAGTCCAAGTATTATCATGATCTTTTTTTAATCTTTTTTAAGATGGACTGACTACTGCATCAACAAACTTTTACATGTCGCTGCAAACTTAAATTTTTCGACATTGGACTATATTGGTTTTTTAGATTAGTAGGTATAGTATTATCATATACACAATATGTGCTAAAAATAAAAAACTTGTGGCAAATATATGTTGAATTACGTGGGCAACAAAATTAATAGCCCAATATGTACTTTTAAGATTAACAATGTCATGATGAGTGAAAAAAAAAAGAGAAAGAAAAGAGAGCTTTAGAGTAGACCATCAAGAGAACTGTAGATTAAACCATATACTTTTTAACGGACAAAAAGAAAAGAAGAAGATAGCATTATACTTAAGCCACAAAATATGGACAAGGACTTATACTATAATTAAATTTTTAAATAAGAGATACATAAAAAAAATTAGTAAGACTAGATCGTTATTAAAAGAAAATAAAATTGAGAGGCTATTTAAGCCCAACAACCATTGTTAACAGAAATGGACCATCAGTCTACGTAAAGAAGTAAGATAAATAATGGATGATACTAAAAGTCTTAAAGTATGATATTTAAAACCTTAGTAGATATGCTTGCTGGAAAATGGCCAAAACTATAAAATTGAACGGTAAAAATTTTAAAAATTATTCTTAAAAGTTACAACTACTATATTTGTTATCTAAGTAATAAGGTATGTCTCCTGAATTCATAGGATTGGTTCCAAAAATAAAACATTTGAGCTCCTAAGTCCTTCGCTTCTACAAAATCTGTTGTACATTTGTTAAATCCTAACTTCTTTTACACCGGACAATTCTTAGCTTTTTTTAAATTTACGTAGTTAAATTCAAACTTTTTCTCGGTTCTTAACTTTTGTCTCACCCTTCTTAGACTTATAAACAGGTCATGGGATCACATTACAAGACAGCTCGCATTACATTTATGCGCGTCAATCTGTCTGTACAACACTTTCTTCCTCACCTAAATTACTGCAATACCAAACTTACAGTGTTTGGTGAGAATTAATTATTTTCAGAAAGATATTTTAAACTAATTGCAGTGTCAGTTTACCTCACTTAACAAGATGTAATATAGAATAATCAAGCTACAATTTTAGTGATACATGAGCTAGGTGGTTTTCTTGTTTGTGTTGCTATTACCAGGCCACTGTTGTGGACTCCAATTCCATCAGATCACCATCACCGCCACGGCTATTAATGTTACCTCCGCTTTGGGGGTAAACAGGTCCTACTGGTTACTTGTGGACGCCAATTCCATCATGATCACCACCAAGGTTATTCTCCATCTGAATGTTGTGGACGCGAACTCCACCACCTCCACCTTTTGTCTTGATGCTTGACCAGTTTCTAAGCAAGGTAAGAAAGCACACATATGCTATGATACACCAAGCACGAGGCTTATTTCCAAGGACTTGTGCTGACATCGCAACAATGAACCCAGCAAAAACGTTGAAAAGAAATGCGTACGCGTAAATCACTTGATCAATAACAAAGAAATCGATCAAGTACAAGCAACAAATCAGCAGAGTGTAAAAATCGACCACGTGAAAGTAGTTGAGCAGCCATATGATCCCAAACAAAAGTATCTCAAACGAGGACTTCAGCAGCTTGGGGTACCACTTGCTCTTCGTTAACTTCACAATGTTTTGGATGAGAAGGGTTGCGGATATGAGGCTTTTCATGACAAGTAACATTATTAAGTATAAACACGAAATCCATGTGTTTTGAAGTGAGGTACCTATAAAACTTGGTGTGCATTCCCAAGATACAAAGGGGCACCATGTTTATGATTGGGAGCAATCTGCTTAACACCCCTAGAGCTGTACACCTACTGGGGTACAAAAACTGGTTCTCTGCCATTGACCTCACTGAGGAAAACCTTAGGAATACGATTGGAGAAGAGGAAGCGTAGAGTATGCCATGTGAGTTTACAACTCATGTGGCCCATAATAAGCAGGAAGCGTAGAGGATGCCAATGCAAAGACTACCCCAAAAATTTAGGAGTTGTTTCAAAATTTTAGTATGGCATACTACAAGCATTCTTTATCTTAACATATCCTCAGTATCATGTGATGGAGTAGGGTTAAGAGAGGATGAATGTATCTATGGAGGGTTGAGTGTTATCCCTTCTTTCTTAGTAGTGACCCCTAACTATACACCTTTTACCGCAAGGACTCTCTGGCTGAAGGCTAATCAAAATCCCATTGTTTCTACTCTTGTGGAGATCAGCAGCTCAAACATCCTGCCTATTATGGGCCTTAAACTTTTTGTTTTGTTTTATATAAATGGTGTATGGCGCACATGTTGTGTTTTCAGCCTCTTTTATACTTGGTAAAAAGCACAAAAAGTTGTTCAAATAACATACGTCTGTACCCATGATTAGTCATAGTTATGCTAATTCTATACCGTGTACACGAGAAACAATTGTGTAAATCCTAATTCCAGAGAAACAATTGTGTAAATCCTAATTCCAGTCAATGTAACAGCGTAACCATATGAAAATTGTGTAGAATCTGATTCCGTAGAAAATTAATGAAAATTCCAGCGATGAAGCAAACAAAATTTACCAGGAAAAGAAGCGTAGACATAAATTGCAAACAATTCCTAAGCTAGGTGTTATTGTTTGTGTTCCTAATACGAGGCCATTGTTGTGGACTCCAACACCGTGGGATCAGCATCAGCAGCAGCACCACCACCACCATTGCAATTCTCACCTCTGATATAGAGGTAAACAAGTCCTACTACGCAGGTCAGGTTGTACTGTTGCTGTTGGCAATAGGAATTCCATCACGATTACCCCCAAGATTATTCTCCATGTCAATATTGTGGACGCGATTTACGTCGCCGTCACCTTTAGTCTTGACACTTAACCAATTTCTCACCAAGGTAAGAAAGCACACGTATGCGATGATACACCAGGCACGATGCTCATTTCCAAGAACTTGTGCAGACATCCCAACAATTAAACCAGCAAAAACATTGAAGGGGAAAGCGTACGGGCAAATTGCTTGATCAATGACACAGAAAACGAACAAAAACAAGCAACAACTCAGCAGAGTGTAGTAATCTTGAAAGTAACTGAGCAGCCACATGATCCCAAACCCAGATATCTCAAGCAAGGACTTCAACAAGTGGCTGTACCACTTTCTCTTCGCGAACCCCATAAATATGGGAACGAGAGGGGTAACTAATATGAGCGCTTGGATGTAGAATGGCACAATTAGGAGGGGTAAAATCAAGCCATCTATGTGCTTCGAAGCGAGGTACCCGTGAAACTTGGTGTACTGTGCCAAGACACAATGGGGCATGAAAGTCATCAGTGAGAGCGCTCGGCATAACCGATCTATAGCTGAAGGATTGCGGTCTAGGAATTGGTGCTCTCCCATTGTACTGTTGGAGCCACCGATCGAGATGGGGAAGAGGCCGTGGATTGGTCTAAAAGGAGATGAAATTAAAGGAAAACAATTCAGGAGTTGTTTTAGAGTACATATATACATGTGGAGTCCTCAAAGATATGATTGACTTTATCCTCGACTACTAGATATGATTGACTAGTTTAATTTGAAGTGAAGTCGTAAATCTAAACATTTTCCCCCCAATATCTCAAAGTGATCCTTATTAAACATTCCACTTTTTTTAATTTTTCTTTTTTGGGGTTCGTTCCTATTGTGGTAACAAAATAATTTTCAGCCCTCGTGTCCTCTATTTTGTCCTTGCCTTACGAGCAGAAGCAGAATGCCAATGCTAAAGCTTAACCAAAATTGCGAAGCATGTCAACTATACATGATTTAAGTGAGTTCAACTTATATTTTCAATCGAACATGGCTGCATCATTTGCTGCTAAATTTGGCCATTAGCAGGTGTTATTAAAAGTAAGTTATAGTCTTAAGTTGTACCTAACAATGTGTTACAGTTGGATTTATAAGGGATTTTGAATCGAAAAAGTTATCTATACATATAGAGAGGATTGAGTCCCATCCCTCTTTCTTAGTTGTTACTTTTGAGTGGACACCTTGTACTTATCTGATTGTCAAGTTTACTGTTAGTATACGGGTGGTGTATCCTTCCATTTCCAACTTGTGGGCACACTTTGTTAGAAGTGTCGGACACCTCTCAACAGCGCTTCAGATATATTCTTTTTTCGTTAATGCTTTATGTAGAAGTGACCACACTTATGGGGCAAAATTGCATTCTTGTTGAACTTAATTTGAGGGTCATGGTGGAATATAATTATGGAAAGTTAAGCTTGTTTTATGGATCAAAAGACCAGGGTAAACCTTAATGCTAGATTGTCTTCTTACCTTTTGTTCCAACCGGGTTCTGCCTAACCAAGAGGAGATGGGGCTCTTCAACTAAGGCAATCAAACGCAAAAGACAAATCTCCCACTTAATGGGCGTGTACAGAGAAGAGGTTGATGATGGAAGTCCACTTAATGCTAGATTGTCTTCTTCCCTATTGTCTAAAATTTGCTTTTCTAGACACTGCGGTGTCCACTTTTTTGCCAGTATCAAACGTGTTGCCCGTGTCCATGCTACTTAGTACGCAACAAAGTTGAACTCTTTCTCTTGGGACTTGAGAATGTATGGCCATGATACAAAGGAATTGCATGTCGCATGTCTCTGCAGTGGCATCTTTTGTTGTTTTCTTTGAGGACTCAGGGTTTAGGGTTTAGGCTTTAGGGTTTAGGAGGAGTTCATTAACTTAAAATTTTGTCCAAGCTGCTGGTTTTAATTTTGTCCAAACTGTAGGCTTTAATTAGTCGATCATTGCTTTTAATTAGCGATTTGAGATCTTTAATGTGCTGCATTGCAACTAAACAGAAGTGTTGAGGTTACTGCTGAGGTGAAGTTTGCCATTCGCCTAATTGGGGTTACATTTACTCACGAAACATGCAACTATAGTATAATCTTGCACAATTGTTGGGGCTTTATGGTGAAAATGCACCCCTGCAATACTGCAATAATCCCAACATACTCTGATCAATATCGTTTCTGATCAGCTACCTGCTACAGCCATTGTGGCTTTTGGTTAAGCTGACCATAACTGGTAGAAGCTAGTGGTCTAAGTCTTCAGAGCAGAACATGCTTTGGCAAAGCAATTTAGTTACTCGACTACACATTTAAATGAGTAGTAGTGTTATGAAGCATGGCACATGAAGTGGTTGGTGAGTACGATATGTATTCCTTGATGCATTTGCGTTCTCTATCAGTTCTAACCGTTGGCATCACATTATTTACGCCTTGTACTAAAGCTGGTAATACAACAAATGGTTAAGTTTTAATTTTTTTTTCAGAAAGGTATTTGATGTTGGAGTTCAGGTCATTGGTCTCTACTTGCCTCTTGTACACACCAAATTAAATCCAAACCATGAAGAATTAAAAAGGAGAAGAGCCATTATACTTCTCTAATCACCTTTTATGTTTCTCTAATTACACATAAAACCCTATAGTTTAAGGGTTTGTGCGCATTTCGCCTCACTGTTTATTAATTTGTGCTCAATTTACCAATTGACGGGCTGAAATCCAATTTCTTGGATGCCCGTCAATTTCTCAAGGGCAAATTCGTGACTTCAATCCTCTGATCCACCTTGGCAACCACAAGTCCACCTCACAAAATGTTGACCTAATCAAAACCATCCACCTGTGCAAACCATATCACCACTGCCCAACACATTCTTTACAGTCAAAATCCAAAGCCCAACGGAAAAGGGCCATGGTTCAGACACTGCCATTCGAACCCCCAGCGGCGCCAGCCCTCCAAACCCGCAACGGCGCCAGCGCCGCCCAAACAAACCACAGCATCGCCATCTGAACCTTACCATCGCAGCGCCATCCAACCCTCTACCATCATAGATTTATCCAACACCCGCCAACGCCAACCCTTCAAACCCCCAACAGCACTAGCACCGATCAAACTCCACCACTGCAGCGCCGTCCAAACCCCACCACGGCAGCGCCGTCCTGCCTTCCTCCATTACAGAGTCGTCCAACCCCCCGCGGAGCCACTGCCAGTGCTGAAAACTTCTACATCACCGGTGAGTCGTCCAACCAAAGTGAAGATTGGTTGTGGTTCGTTGGCTGGGGTTTGTTGTCTGTGTAGAGAGAGAGAGAGAGAGAAATGAGGGGTTAATGGGGTGGTTGGTTGCTCTGTGGGTGCGTGGGCGGTTGGTTGCTCGGTTGGTCTTGGGTCCGGACGGTGTTCTATGGGTGCGTAAGGAAGAAGGTAAGGGATTGCAGATTGGGATTTTGAGAGAAACTGAGATCACTTAATGCCATGGTGGAAAAAAACAACGAACTTACGATTTTACTCCTAAGAGATTAACGGGCGTTCAAAAATTTGAACTTCGGACCGTCAATTGGTGAATTGTGCACCAATTGACGAACAGTGAGATGAATTGTGTTAAAATTGAAATAACAAGGTGAAATGCGCACAAACTCTCAAACTATAAGGTTTTATGTGCAATTGATCCAAAATAAAATGAGTATCGTATCCATCTTTATCTATACCTGTATACTTATGTGCATGTATATGACATATAGCATGCAACGCAAGAAAGACAACGGAGCACAATAACCTTTTTGTGTGACACATCATCAAAATCTATTGTAAGTATGAAATAGGACTTATAATAAAAATATAGTGAACATAAGTGTCACTAAAATTGTGAATCTCAGAGGCAAAGTGCTACAACATATATGGCATACTATTCGTAGTGGCCAACAGACTTGGCTATTGGTATGACAATTGGATGCCTTATGGAGTCTTGTTGCAAAATATGGCAGCAGAATCAGTTCCACCCACCATATGTTGTCAGTCGCTCTTCTACTTTCTCCTTATGCTTTCTCATTACCATCACTATGAATTGATTGTTCCTACCTAACTACATGGTAGTGATCTAGGAAGGCAATTGCTAGAGCACGGGAGAATCAAGAGTAATGATTTCTTTATGATTCTGAATTGAAAGGTGATTGTAAGGTCAGCGATATAATAGAAGGAAACCATTGGCACATACCTCAAGCTAGATCTCAAGCACTCAGAATGTAGCAGGCTGATCTGAACATCATCAAACAACCCAGGTGGATAGAAAGGATAAAGTGATATGGACTCTGAATTAAAACTCAAAGTTTTCATTGAACTCTGCATGGCAATCCTTGAGAACAAAAGGAGATATTGTATACCTTGGTGAAAATTGGTCTGGTTTAGTGGCAATATTCCTAAATGTGCGGTAGTGCTACAGATGCTCTGCAAAGGAGGATTAAGGACCAAGGACAAGCTACTAAAGTGGAGTTATATTACAGATGATAGGTGCGCCCTCCGTAATAATAACCAAGTAGAAGATGAAAACCATATTTCCTGGGGATGCTCATATACCAGTACTGTATGGAAACTAGTTTTGGGAAGATTGTTGTTGCTCAACTAATGAATTTCTTGGAAACAGTTTTGTGCTCTGCTTCAAAGAAATTAAGAGGTAAAAGTTTTCAAGCAAAGGTAAGCAAATTAGGGGTGGCAGTGACTGTACATGCTCTGGTCTGAGAGGAACATGATGTCTTTTGAGCAGCAACAAAGAACAACTAAAACTCTGGTCATGTAGATAAAACAATAGGTGCAATGGTGTGTTCAAAGTTGGAAGAAGGTTCCTGGCCACAGCATCAACTAAAGACTTCGGGATGGTTGGGAAATACATGAATGAATTCTACTGTCTTAGGAAGTACCCTGAGTGTGTTGTTTACTGGATGGTTTTGATGTAGTGTGGAATGAGTTAAGTATGTTGTTAGTCCTATAGTTGGATAACTTAGGATTACATCTTGTTTTGATGATAACTAGACATTGATTATGTCATTGTGTGCTTTGAGTGGAATCTTAGTAGGTATATACATACATACTCATGAAGATACATTTGAGATGTTAGATACATGGATTAAAGCCAAAGATGCTTAAAGCTATAGTGGACATGCTATGGAAGGTTTATCAAGTCCAATGTTAAAGAGCAACAAAGAATGCACAGACTGAGTTACTATCAATTATGATTGATCTTTACTATTATGTGACTAGTCTTGATTTGATGTTTGAATTGAAGATCATGGCCTAAAATGACCATACGACACATTCTTCATTGCTTGTGAGTTCATAACCATTCAAACAATTGTGTTTCTTGAAAATGGGTGAACCTTTTGGAGCTTACTCAATTTTTTTCAGAATTTTTTTTTTGAGCTAATCCATGATTTTACATCATTAAAGCGAGCATGTTTGTGAGCAATTCTTTGACTGAGAGTGGGCATTCTTCAAGTCATCAATTCTCCCATCTATCTATTGTACTAGAGCTTCATTTGTACACATTTCATTTTAAGAGAGTTTCTTTGTAAACATTTGATTTTTAAAAAAGGAGTGTGATCAAGTCTTGAATGGTTTTGTGGAGTCAAGGCTTGCACTAGGTGTCGAGATATCACCAAGTGCTGCAAGGATTTTGATCTCGACTCAGAAGAAGATTATTATTAGTGGATTAGTGCTCTTGTAAGGAACTTCTTTGAAGAGGTTAATATAAGTTTGAGGGTAGTTCAAGCCGAACCATTTAAATCTCCTTGTCAAGTATATATAACTCTATCTCTTTACTTATTGCTTTATAATTACTTGAGATTGTGTTGGCATCTTCACTGAAATATTCCTTGGTTTTATTGAGATTCAAGATTATATTTAAATTCCCCATTAATTTTTCAAAACCCCTCTCTCCTTTTCTGGGATTGTTTTATTGGTTTCATATGTGATGTTATAGCTATATGTTTGTAAGCATATCTGTTGTGGCAATATAAATAGACCTTTCACCCAAAAGAAAAGTGTCACTAAAAGTGTGCAATTTTATCTTAGATGCAGTTTTTATTATTAGGTTGTTTAAATCACAGTTATTTAGATAACATTTTGCACGGAATGGGGTACAAGATAGTATTAACTGAAATAATATTAAATAAATCCTTTTGGTAAACTTGAAAAATTGGACATTTTTTAATCGGCATCCCGGCCACGATAAAAAATTAGCTATATTTTCATAATGAATTTGTTCTCAATTAGAGTGAAGCTTATTAATAAGTCTTATAGTCAAAAGGAATTTACAACTATGTACTAAACATATATATTAGTCTATAAAGTATCCCAATATCAACTGGGATGGGCTCCTTATTTCCGAGTGGGCTAATGCAAAAATTGTACCATGAGGTATGTATATCTAGATTGAGTACCCTCTGTCTTAAATGTATAAGTTCAGTATCCCAAACTATGCATCTAATAAGCCCAGAAGCAAATAAAAGTAAACTATTCTCAACTTTTTTAAGGGTAAATAAGTCAGTAAATTTAAAAACGCATTTGAAAAACTCGTGGCACTATCATAGCCATGTGATTTGTTTATCAATTTAGATGATTACTCAGTTTAATAACCAAAAAAATAACAAGGAAATTTGAATTTTCTTTTCTTCTATAATGATTCACTTTCTACGGAAGTAACAATTGCTTCCACCAAACCACAACATGGCACCCTCCCATCTCCATAGGTACCAAGAAAAAGCTGGATTTGATGCATAATTTAGGGCACACTTTTGTACTATGTCTTTTAAATGCAATTACTTTTGTACAATACGAGCTATATTTGTTAGTCTTATACAATTTGAAAACTAAGTCAATACACTTTAAATCTACCTAACAATCATACGAACTTATTCAGATTTAGTTTTGGCTATAGAGTCCTTCAACACTCTCTGATATGAATAAAAAGGCCCATGTAACTAAAATAACCAAAAAGTAGCATATAAGATGTAGAAGAAAATAATGTTGTTACGATGATTTCAATCGCCCTAATATAATTGCAGACACGCAAGCAGGCACACGCAAGAAATTATCTACAACATTACAGAGTTGTTTCAATCTTTACTAATAAATAAATTATCGGCCACTTTTTCTGGATAAGATCTCACGCAAATGAAAGTGATACTCACACACACACACACACACACACACACACATACTTAACCCAAGTTGCTAACGTGATCTGGTCGTCCATGCGCGAGAATAGTCGGCCAGATCGCGCGCCACGGCGGCCACTTTTTTCACCATCCGCTACATAATGTAGCGGACGGCCAAATCGCGCTAGCAACTTGATACCGCTAGCAATGGATCACGCCCCATATATATATATATATATATATATATATATATATACATATATATATATATATATATATATATATATATAGCTAACATTAACCTTCACGATGCAAAAAAGTTTTATGTAAGATATTACAAGACTTATGGTAAATGAATATACCATGTAAGCTTAACAATAAAAGCTTAACTAACTTTACACGAATAATAAGACTAATTACAAAATCTAAAACGAGTTATAAGCAGTAGAACTTAATTTCGTCTATAAAATTAATTATAACTATGAGTGACAATTACCGTGCGAATTCAGTAATGGTTGCATGAGTTCAATAATAGGCGTTAATTCTCTCACCATAAATTATCCATGTAAGGTTGTTTTTTCAAACTTTACAAGCTCATTTGTAGTTAATAGGGGTTATCTAATAAAACTTGGTGGACAAAAGTTTCATTGTGTTGCAATAATAGAAGCATCCACTAGAAAATACCAGTAAAGGCATCTATAGGATGTAAGATGTATATCTTGGCGACAAATGGTTGTCAAAAGTGAATTCAGATTCACACCATTTGAGTAAAATACATCTTTCGTCTTCTCAATATTTGTGATGAGTAGCTATATCTATTTTTCTTGCAATAACATGCTATAAGTTGCGCTAATATATATTCTATACGTTCAAGGCAAGACATTAAGGAGTAATGTTTGTTACTAAAGGATTCATGTTGCTAAAATATTGCACAAGTCATTCTAGACCAAATAATGGCTGGACTGTATGTACATATACTCTATTCCATAATATTTGCAATGTTAGCTAAAAGGATGCTACCAAGTTTAGTTGTATTTATTATGTCGTAATATTTGCAATGTTAGCATTGAAGGTTATGTTGCCTTAAATGTCATAATTCAGACTAGGAGCTACAGTTAGAAGAGAAATTAAAGCAACACTTAACATATATAGCAGTTTCACAAGCAAGAAACACATAGCATATACAACAGTTTCACATGTTCATTGATGTATTTGCAATATAAGAAGTTTATATATCTTCTGCATCACTATCATCATCCTCACAACATAATATGTCTTCTTCATCACCAGAATACTCGATGAGTGTATCATCCTCTTCGTCATCTCTGATCTCTTGAGGACCCTCAACAGGCTCTGTGACTCTCTCAACAATGATCGGTTCAGCATCGTGCCTAAGCAACTCACCCACTTCATTCTGATCAATCTGAACACTTCGTCGTACTGTTGGTGAGCCATTTTCTTGATAAACTTCTTCACTTTCAATATCCATGTCAATAGGCTCAGTTTCTGGTATATCCCACAAGTGTTTGTGTTTAAACCTTTGCACCACTTGCCAATTTTCCCCTAACTTTGTGTCATTAACATAATAGACCTGGTTCACCTGACTCGCTAACACGTATGGCTGACTTTGGTACCAATGACCAGTAATTTTAATGCTTGTGAAACCCTCAGTGATGTGTATTCCTGTTTTAGGATTAGTGTTGAACCATTCACACTTAAATAAAATAACTATTTTGTCTCTAATGTATTTCAGCTCAATCACATCAGTCAAGACACCATAGTAGTCAATCGCCTTCAACAACCAGGCCACTATTTTGAGTTTTACGATGACTATCACGACCTTTTGTGTGAAACCTAACATTATTTACAATACAAGCAGGATATCGTTTCCATCATACGTCAGTCCCGCATGCAAGTGCATATATAACATCGGTAGCTTCAGGTAGTTTCTCATTGTATGACTTCATTAACTAAACAAATGACATGAAACACTATAAACAAATAAACTAGAGATCCTCGAAAGAAATAAAAAGGCAACATATTCAATAACTTACACGGTTCTTAAACCAGTTTGGAAACTCTTCTTGATGCCTCCTAGTTACATTAAGAGAACATTGGTTCTCTAACTCTGCATTGTGCTCACTGCATTAAACATACAAGTATGAGACTCCAAAACAATAAAAAACAGAATACTTACTGAAATGAATTGGTAAAATAACACCCAAAGTTGTGGACTTACGCTTTAAAGTCATCAACTTCCTCACAGTTATTAAGGATATACCACTGCATTTTTTCTAGTTCTTCGGATGGTATGAATTCAAGCTTTGAAGCGCCAAATGGACGAACCATCTGTGTGAAAGGAAATGTTTCGTCCTGCTGATCCACTTCCTCGCCATCATAATTGCGCTCTTCTTGATTGAACCTAGTCTCCACATCATTAAGATACATCGAACAAAATGTTAAGCATTCGGTAATGGAGACGGCCTCTGCAATTGAGCCTTCGGGACGGGCTTTATTGCTTACATACTACTTCAAAGAGCCCAGGTGCCTCTCAATTAGATACATTCAAAGGCAAAAAACTGGGCCCCCAAGTAAGGCCTCATGTGGCAAGTGAAGTACTAGGTGGACCATGACATCAAAAAATGCAGGTGGAAATATCCTTTCTAACTTGCGAAGGATAAAGACGATGTTTTTCTTTAGCCTTTCTACCTCTTTCACTTCCAATGTCTTAGAGCATAAAGACTTGAAAAACTCTCCAAATTCAACCAATGGACCATGGACATCCTTGGGCAAGTATCCACGCATACCAACTGGGATCAACTGTTGTAGCATAACATGGCAATCATGACTTTTCATGCCGGATACCTTGCCATCACCAACATTTGCACATCGTGATATGTTAGATGCATATCCATCTGGAAATTTTACTGCCTTTAAGAACTCACAATACCTTTTCTTTTCTTTCTTTGTCAATGTGTAATGCACAGGCGGCATTGTATATGTACCATTACTATTTGCATGTAAATGTAATTCCTTCCTTATATTCATGTCCTTTAGATCCTCTATTGCCTTCACAGTATCCTTTATTTTCCCCTCGATATCAAGTAAAGTCCCCAACACATTATCACAAACATTTTTCTCGATATGCATAGCATCTAGATTATGTCTTAACTTTAGAGTTGGCCAATATGGCAAATCAAAAAATATACTCCTCTTAATCCAATTTATAATCCAATTTAGTTCATCAGCCATACGCTTTCTTTTCTTATTGCTTGGATGCTTTCCCGGTTTTTGATCCGGAACATGTACCAACTGCTCTAGTACATCATCGCCTGAATACTCCCTAGGCCTCTTTCTTTTCTCAAGCTTACCATTGAATTCCGTGCTCCTCTGCCATGGATGATTCTCATCTAACAGTCGATGATGTCCTGTGTAACCTATCTTACTCCTCAATTTCTATGAAATTGTATCATCATTGCCTGCATGTGGGACAAGCTAAGTACCCTTTCGTACTCCACGATGAAAAATATGAATATGCCGGAAAGTCACTTATAGTCCAAATCATAGCTGCATGCATCTGAAAATTCTCTTTAGTAGAAGCATCATTTGTTTGGAACCCGTATTCCCAAATATCTTTTAACTCATCTATAGGTGGCTACATGTAGACATCAAAGTTTTTCACTAGCGCCTTAGGACCAAGAATAAGTAACGACATCATCATGTATTGCTCCTTCATGAGCATCCAAGGGGGCAGATTGTATGGTATCACAATTATCGGCCACATGCTATAAGATGTACTCATGTTACCAAATGGATTAAAACCATCAGTTGCTAGCCCAAGCCTAATATTTCGAGCCTCTTGTGCAAAAAACTCATGCTCTTTCTCAAATTCCTTCCATGCTATGCCATCGGCTGGGTGCCTTAAGACTTTCCTATCATCTAGCCGTTTATCTTTGTGCCAGATCATGTTAGCAGCTGTTTCCTTAGACATGTAGAATCTTTAGAGCCTAGGTTTAATTGGAAAATGGCAAAGAATTTTGTGGGGAACTTTCTTGCCCTTACCATTGTCAGCTTGCCATCTGGATTCCCCATATTTTGGACACTTATCTTTGTCAGCATTATCCTTCCAAAATAGAACACAATCATATTTGCACGCGTGGATCTTTGTATATGACAATCCTAGTCCCCGCAACATGTTTTTAGCCTCATAATAGGACTTAGGAAGCTTTTTGCAATTGGGAAAAGCCGCACTCAATAACTCTAGCATCATGGTAACTGATTTCTGGCTCCATTTGTGTAAGACCTTTAAGTGAAGCATGTGAATAATAAATGATAATGTTGTGAAATAGGTGCAACCAGGATATAGCTCACACCGTGCTTCCCTTAAGAGTTTACAGAACTTTCCTGCTTCATCTTCATTTAAGTTGTATGTATTACTTTCATTTTCATCCCTTGGTTCAGTTCCTTCTTGAGGTTTTGTTTCAATAAAGTTTCCCCTGCATACATTATTAATCAATTCATATATCCTATCACCTTCTTGTTGACCATTGTCACTGATGTCTTCATTATCGCCATTCCCATTCTCATTATCATTATTATCGGAGGTCCTATATGATCTACTATCATACCTTTCCCCGTGATATACCCAATGTGTGTAACTCTGTTGAATCCCATTATCAAAAATATGTTCACTAACCACTGATGGATATAATCAGTTAACGTTCAAGCATTTGCGACAAGGACACGCTAGCATATCATTACTACCCATATTAGACACAGCAAACTGCATAAACTGGTTTACTCCAAGCTTGTAATCTTCACAATATCTAAAATTCACTGACATCCAAGTCCTATTCATCTTTAACACCCTATCACAATTTCACCAGAAAATAAGAGAAAAACGAAGTACAGGGAAGAACTAAGACATTTCAAAAAGCAAACCAGTTTCTAGAAAGATAAGTTACATAATGACCAATAAGTTAAATGACATGTATCTTTCTAGCATTTTCATGTCATGCACAATCAATAAGATCAGACACATATCAAAATGCACAAGGTCTCTCATAAATACAAAGACAATCTCATCATCCCTAATAAGGAAGTCTAGTAAGAAATACAAAAAGAGGATGAAAGAAAGCATACCGTTTATAGTTTTGCTTCAAAGAAATGCAATTCTAGAGAGAGTCAGAAGCCCTATGCTTTTGATAATTTTTATAAACCT
This sequence comes from Escallonia rubra, assembly GCA_033065855.1. Lineage (NCBI taxonomy): Eukaryota > Viridiplantae > Streptophyta > Magnoliopsida > Escalloniales > Escalloniaceae > Escallonia > Escallonia rubra. The sequence goes on along the minus strand of JAVXUO010002341.1, from coordinate 13,109 downwards.
GAACAAACTGAAAAACCACATATTATACCCAGATATTAAGACAGTGTCATCAATACAACATGAACCCTAATTGGTGATAGTGTAGAATCTTTTTAGATTAATTTTTTTCGATTTTTACTTTTCAAGCATTGCAACAGTTTAGATATGACTAGATGATGGATGGAAACTATCCCTTGAAACTGTGGTAGGTGGTCTATAAAGCAGAAGCAGTTGCTGAGATATTCAAGACAATAATCAATGGCATTTGCCACAGGCCAGATCACAAGCAATCAGGCTATGGCAGGAAGCAAATAAAACTTTTGCTCAACCTCAGGGTGACAGGGAAGATAAAATCCTGAGGAAAGAGTTTGGTTCATGCTGAAAATGTAACTAAGAATGAAACAAATGTTAAAGGTCCTGCACTAGTAGGTACTTTGGAGCATGTACAAAATGAGTTCGAAATAAAAAAAGGACAGATGACTAATAAGACAAAACATATTGCCATGAAGTACCACTACAGAGGACTGATAAGACAAAACATATTGTCAGACTTGGTTTTGGTTAGATAATTGGCTACCTAATGGCCCTCTTGTACAATAATATGGGCTCAGAATTGTGTATGATGCTGCTAGTGCTTTGAATCTGAAAGTGAATGAAGCACATGAACAAGGGAGATGAAACATCCCTACAAGATCTTCAAGCTTAAGACTGTTGAACAATTAGCTCTCAGCATATCATATTATGGGCGGAAGTGAAGATTACACAAAATGGTTGCCTAACCCTAATGGCAAGTTCAGCATTAATTCAGCTTTGAATGCATTAAGAACCAAAAGCCCTATAGTGAAATGGTGGAAAGTGGTATGGTTTTCTGGACACATACCAAAATGTGCCTTTATACTATGGCTTCTATGCAAAAGGAAATTAAGGACAAAGGACAAACTTAAAGCTTGGAATGTGGTGACTGAAGATCATTGCTGTGTATGCTCTGAGACTGGTGAAACAATTGAGCACCTCTTTATGGAATGCACTATGGCAAAGGATATATGGAATCAGGTATGTAGGAAGCTACAAATAAGCCAGAATTTCAGCTCTTGGAATCAATTACTACACCATGCTTTCCATAAGTTCAGAGGAAAGAGTTTCAGGGCTAGATTGAGTAAACTAGCCTTGGCTGTTGCAGCTTACAACATTTGGGAAAAGAGAAATCAGAGAATTTTCAGTGGCAATCAACAAAAGAGCTCTGAAATTATTGCAAAAATACAGAAATGGATGTTCTACAGAATCTTGAGCTAGCCAAAAGATGTAGCAACTCAAACCAATAAGCAGATGTGCTGCAATTGGGAGCTACCATTAACAGTGGTACAATCTTTAAGCATTGTTGATGTAATTCTTTTAAAAAGCATAGAAACACACTGATGAAGATGTAAGATGATGTTGGTTTTCATTGGTAATAAAATGACCTGTTACTATAAAAAAAAGTTCCACTGTATTAGGAGAATGGTGAAAAAATGTAAACTCGTTGTTGAATATCTTCCAACTAAGTTCAACTGCTAGCACGTGGAAAAATATTCAACTAGTGCAAAATGTAAAACTGCTAGCAGATGGGATTATTACCGATAATTTGAGGTCAATATGGTTTCATTTCTAGTGCAATAAAATATGGAACTAATGGGGGTTATCTACCCAGTTATTAACAAAATTCCAACTCTAATTAGCAATGTTGCTTTTGGCAATAAAGTAAGGATGGACTTTTGTTATTAATGAACTCTTAGCAATTAGTGAAGCAAGAATGAGATGTTGCAAAAGCTTCTGATGGCTTCTCCTTTACAAATGTGGAAGTCAAGGTCGCTTCCCACAAACAAGTTCTAGAGTATTTGCTACCTGGGATAAGTAAATGACCTATAATGTGGTGCCTTAAAAGAGCCAACTGAATTTGTATACAATGTGAACAATATTCATGGAGTGTCATAACCTCAAGGTTTTATCTCATCTGCCTTCATTTTGGACTTTGCGCAAACCATAGGTTCAAGATATCCATATATGCAATATGTTGTACAGATTGCCATGTTATTTAGGTTTTCATATTCAATATTTAGAAAATATTGGGGAATGTTATTAATAATCAAATTAATTTATTTTTCTTACTTAAATTGTACGTATTAGGTAGAGTAGAAGTGTTGTAGTCCCAGTTGTTACAAATTGGTATTGGTGCCTCTTGGAAACTTTCTTCATGAGACACATTTCTTCATAGGCAGCAGCCATTTGGGTTCTACATAAATTCCAACTTCTAACCTGCTACTAATACATCAATACTTAATCATATTCTTTCTATTTAATTTTTTGCTTTTATCAAAAAACAACAGAGTTCCAATTTGGTTGGCAAACATCAGAGTTCCAATTTGGCTCTTCTTTCTCTTAGTACGCAGACTTAAGATAGAGAATTAGAGTCAGGCATTGTATCTTAGAGTCAATTTTTGGAGTAGCAGCCTATTGTTTCTGGGTTACGATGCAAGCAAAAATCATTGTCTTTAAGATAGTATTATGAATACACCTTGCTCATTATCGTTCTCCATTTTTTTTAACTTTGTCATGTCAATTGCACACCAGGGTACCTGAATACCAACTGTACATGTCTACGATAAGTGAGCATACTAAAGGCATGCATTTAAAGGCCCTTGAATCAAGGAAACCAAGATGTTACCAAATGCGGCCTTAATTTCTATCGGGAAAAAGACTAGAAAGTAACTCCCGATTGTGAGAGTTACAATCCCAGCTAGCCAATGCTTTCTAGAAGTCAACTAATTAATCAAGTACAACTCTTAATTTATTGAGTTCAATATGGTAAAGTGAATGTTTACAGAAAGGAAGGCATGCATAATCCAACAAGTATGTATCAAAAAGACAGCAAAGTCTACCTGTTCAACTTGAAATTAAAATCATGCTGCCATCTGTCTTCGTATGGGGTACCCTGTAACGATGTGTATTTCAGGGTTATTAAGATTTAGAGCCGGTCAAAGGAGAAAAACTCCTACAGCTTTCAAACTACAGAAAAAATTATAAAACATGCACACAGAGTTTCAAAGAAAGAATTACCTTCTGGTGCTTCAGAGATTCTTTAGTTTATGATTTTCCCTAAAACATCAAACTGAAAAGATTTAGGGCTTTGTTGGATCAAAGGGATAATTGTGGGAATCCTATGATGGCACCACAGAGCTTGTCAATTTCAGTGAAATCGTGAGATTGAAGTGATGAAAATGATAAGAGTAGGAATATAAGCTGAACTTATGACGATTTTGGTGTAGAAATGTCTGTCCTTAGCGAGTAAGAGATACACAGAACCGATTGAGAAGAGACTGAGAGAGTGAGAGATACAGAGAAATGGTGATAGAGATGTGGAGATATATATATATATATACAGACAACCAAGAAGACAGCGAGTGAGAGATACAGAGAAGAGAGTGAGAGATATAGAGGAGAGAGTGAGGGAGTGAGAGTTACAGAGAGACGGAGACAGAGATACGGAGAGAGAGAGAGAGAGAGAAAAAGGAGGCGTGAAATTAAACATGTCTTAAATTATTTTTTTGCCTTTCTTGACGAAGTCAATTCGTCGTTAATGGTTAAAATTACTTCCAACCCCCCGCCAAAATCGATTTTCACTCCCGCGCCACTATGCGTTGAACATCTTGTGACGAACATTTTAGTTCGTCAACAAAAAGTTAGTTTTGCTGACGAATAATAGAACTTGTCAATAATTATAATACTATTCTCGACGAACTTCGTATTCATCAACATTTATCTATCTTTGTGGACGAACTGTTGTTTGTCGAGAATGTGTTTGTCGCTAAATGGCAAATTTCTTTTAGTGTAGATTAAAAGTCGGTAGACGAGTTTCAGTTGAGATTTTCTTGTTTCGCTAGATTTGCAGTGCAAAAGTTAGTAAAAGAGGCAGATAGCTGTCGGAAGTTAGAATGGGGTTAGGCCAGGACTAAGAGATGCAGTGATCTTGGCTCGATTGACGAGCTATATTGAATGTCTTTATTTGGCGTGTGTTTTGGTACATTATAAGTCTGACAATGAAGGAAGGCATGAGTAAAGACATGGCAGATAGAAGAGAGATAAGTAAGAATTCTCCCATAACAGATTTGTAGGAGCTGACAGTCGTTAGCAAAAAGTTTTTTTAACAGTTGGCACAACACGGTACCAAGGTTAAACGTTGGGGCAGAATTAGGGATTCAAGGCCACTTCGGCTCAGTGATATTGAGATCTGGATAGAGATCTGAAATTCGATTAGGGCGTGATATGAGAGTTATGGGAGCGCAGAGTGTAGGAGCTCGATCAGCACAGAGTATTAGAGTTGGACCGTAACAGAGTTTCGAAGTTTGGCCTACGTGGAGTATTGGTTAGCGTGGCGGGTCAGCTTTTCTGGCCACCTGGGGGAAGTCACAATGGTGAGTTATGCTACAACTTGATCGGATGATGTGTTAGGCATGACGTGTGGAGCATTAAGTTCGAAATTATCCATTTGTGAGAAATAATCAGTGAAATTTTGTCTTGCACCTATAGCGGGTGTAATAACAAGCAGTGTTTCTCATCAGGGAAGATGATAAGGTTGCAGGGCCAGACCTAGCAGTCTCAAGCCCAGTAGGGCAAAGGCCCACAGATCATCAGCTAGGCTTTATCCAATATATGTTCAAGATGTTGTTACATCTGTTGACGTGGTGTCAGGTACACCATGGGTTAACCTATGAGATGTTTATATATTGTTTGATTGTGGAGCGTTGTATTCTTTTGCATCCGTTACCTTGGCATAATGATGGAGGGTGAAGACACGTCCTTTAAGAACTGATCTTGAGATAGGCATCCCGTTGGGGGAGTCTTGACTGTTTCTCGGGTTCTTTGTGACCGTAATGTCTACATTCCAGATAGAGATCTTCCTGTGAATCCTATCACAATTATTGTTCGAGGTTTGATATCATGCGAGGCATGAATTAGTTCACCACAAGAAAATATGTATTTTTGCGACGGAGTTTTAGCGACGGAAGGTATTCCGTCGCTAAACATGTCTTTAAGCGACGGAATATACCGTCGTTAAAAATCCGTTGCAAAATACTATTACCGACGGAAGACACCGTCGGTAAAAGTATTTTGCAACGGATTTTTAACGGCGGACTTTTAGCGACGGAATTACCGTCGCTAAATATTTTTTATAAAATTAGTAATTTTGAGTTTTTTTTAAAATTATTTAAACGACGGAATAAAACCGTCGCTAAAAATTCTGTCGCAAAAAGTCTTTATAATAAGACATTCACCGACGGAGTTTTAGCGACGGTGTTATTCCGTCGCTAAAGATCCTCCATTTAAAAACAGATCTGGTTTCTTTCTCTCTCCCCGTTCTCTCTCTGAAATTCTGCTCTCACCCACCCACCGCCGTTCTCACCTCCGGCGACCCTTCTCTACGGCGACCCAGCTCCGGCGACACTCCCGTCCCCCACCCGACGCCGCGCCACCAAGCCTTGCACTCCGGTCGTGCCACAAAGCCCTCCACTGTCGCCGCGCAAGGAAACCCACCACTGCCGCCGCACCACCAACGCCGCCGCCGTCGTACCCACCTCGAGATTTGTATGTCAATTGCCCTAAATTATCTGAATTTTTTGTTAATTTGTCTTCAATTTAGGTTAGATGCATCTCATTCCTTTTATTTATGATGTCATTCACTTTGTTGTTCAGACGGATCTTGGCTTATTGAAGAACTTGAACTTGTTATCTCTAATTTTCCTTAATTCTTGACGAGGTAGGGAAGAAAACCATATTCGGTAGTTAGTCTGTAACACCGATATAGATCATGGTGACGCTGAAAGGTCATAGATTATGGGCCATTGCATGACATCAGGATAAGAAAGCCTCTGTATTGTTTATTCAATTCAACCGACCACTAAATTGAAGTAATTGAACCATAATTGAACCCTAAGTAAATCCTAAATTGAATGCCCTAATTGAATCGAACCCTAAATTAAACTAATTGAACCCCTAATTAAACCCTAAATTGATTGTCCCAATCTAACCGAACCCTAATTGAACCCTAAATTGAATGCCTCAAATCAACCGAACCCTAAATTGAATCAATAGAACCCCCTAATTGAATCCTAAATTGAAGTAATTGAACCCTAAATTGAATGCCCTAATTGAATCGAACCCTAAATTAAACTAATTGAACCCCTAATTAAACCCTAAATTGATTGCCCCAATCTAACCGAACCCTAATTGAACCCTAAATTGAATGCCCTAATCCAATCGAACCCTAAATTGAACTAATTGAACCCTAAATTGAATGCCTCAAATCAACCAAACCCTAAATTGAATCAATAGAGCCCCCTAATTGAACCCTAAATTGAAGTAATTGAATCCTAAATTGAATGCCCTAATTGAATCGAACCCTAAATTAAACTAATTGAACCCCTAATTAAACCCTAAATTGATTGGCCCAATCTAACCGAACCCTAATTGAACCCTAAATTGAATGTCTCAAATCAACCGAACCCTAAATTAAATCAACAGAACCCCCTAATTGAACCCTAAATTGAAGTAATTGAACCCTAAATTGAATGCCCTAATTGAATCGAATCCTAAATTAACCTAATTGAACCCCTAAATTAAACTAATTGAACCCCTAATTAAACCCTAAATTGATTGCCCCAATCTAACCGAACCCTAATTGAACCCTAAATTGAATGCCCCAAACCAACCGAACCCTAAATTGAACTAATTTAACCCTAAATTGAATGCCTCAAATCAACCAAACACTAAATTGAATCAATAAAGCCCCCTAATTGAACCCTAAATTGAAGTAATTGAATCTTAAATTGAATGCCCTAATTGAATCGAACCCTAAATTAAACTAATTGAACCCCTAATTAAACCCTAAATTGATTGCCCCAATCTAACCGAACCCTAATTGAACCCTAAATTGAATGCCTCAAATCAACCGAACCCTAAATTGAATCAATAGAACCCCCTAATTGAACCCTAAATTGAAGTAATTGACCCCTAAATTGAATGCCCTAACTGAATCGAACCCTAATTTGAACTAATTGAACCCCTAATTAAACCCTAAATTGATTGCCCCAATCTAACCGAACCCTAATTGAACCCTAAATTGAATGCCCTAATCCAACCGAACCCTAAATTGAACTAATTGAACTAATTGAACCCTAAATTGAATGCCCCAAATCAACCGAACCCTAAATTGAATCAATAGAACCCCCTAATTGAACCCTAAATTGAAGTAATTGAACCCTAAATTGAATGCCCTAATCGAACCGAACCCTAAATGAAACTAATTGAACCCTAAATTGAATGCCCTAATACAATCGAACCCTAAATTGAAATAATTCAAGCGCATCGGATATGTGAATTTTGAACATTTTTTTTCCATTTGAACATTGATCATTTGTTTGATAATTTTAGGTTGTTAATTGTGTGTTTCAGAATTGTGATTATTGATCGATGATTTTAGGTTATTAGCTGTGCATTTGAAGTAATTACGATTATTAATTGATGATTTTAGATTGTTAATTGTGCATTGAGATATTGAGATTATTGACGGAGGATGGGACCCAATTGGATTGAATGTGTGATTTTTGTTAATTTTTATTGCATTGAGCATTTGAGAATTGAGAATTGAGATTGTTGACGGAGGATGGGACCCAATTGGATTGAGATACCTGTTAGTTATCGCAGACACGGACACCACGTCTGATCGATGGTGTCCGACATTCAAAAAACAAATTAACGTATGCCGATGTGTCTGGAGGTGCGTGTCGGTGGGCGTCGGACACGTGTCCGACGCCGTCGGACACGTGTCCAGAGGCGTCGAACACGCGTCGGTATGTGTCGGACACGTGTCCGGAGGTGTCAGACACTTATCGGACACCCTATATGAGGTGTCGGAATTTAGGTTGTTGACAGAGGATGAGACCCAATTGGATTGAGATACATGTTAGTTAGCGCAGACATGGACACCACGTTTGATCGACAGTGTCCAGCATTTAAAAAACAAATTAACGTATGCCGATGTGTCTGGAGGTGCGTGTCGGTGGGCGTCGGACACGTGTCCAGAGGCGTCAGACACGCGTCGGTATGTGTCGGACACGTGTCCGGAGGTGTCAGACACGTATCGGACACCATATCGACACCCTATATGAGGTCTCAGAATTGAGGTTGTTGACGGAGGATGAGACCCAATTGGATTGAGATACATGTTAGTTAGCGCAGACACGGACACCCTAATTAGCCCTAATCAACCCTAATTAGCTATAATTATCTGAAGCTAGCCCTCATTAATATTAATTAGCCCTGACATAATCCAATTAAGCCTAATTAGCCCTAATTAGGACTAATCAGCACTACTCGGCACAATTAAACCCTAATTAGGACTACATAACTCTAATTAGTCCTAATCAACCCTAGTCAGCTATAATTATCCGAAACTATCCCTCATTAACATTAATTAGCCCTAACATAACCCAATTAAGCCCAATTAGCCCTAATTAGGACTAATCATCACTACTCGGCACAATTAAACCCTAATTAGTCCTAATCAAGCCTAATCAGCTATAAGTAATAATCATAATTAACCCAGTTAGCCCTAATTAGCCCTTGTACATCTCATAATTACTCCACGGCTTCAGAGATGGTTCAATTACTCGTTGTTTACAAACCCTGCCTTCTTTATATTAATTGTTGTTTTGAGAAGTCCATTGGCAACGAGATGGTTCAACTCGTTGCCAACGAGTTCTATTTAATGTGGAATTGGTAACATATGCAACGATCATTCTGTAGTTTTGATATTTCGAAAAGATTCTTGCATATCTTATCAATTTATGAACACATGCATGCATAGAAACCCTTAGTTCCCGTTCAAAGGTACTCATTACAAAGTAATGCCTTGTAATGAGCCTTTGGATGTCCAGTTTGGACAGTTTGGAAAAGCTAATTGTTTATAAAACAGTATTTTGACTCATGCTTTATGTTCTATGTCGTGGATATTTGGTACACGTTCTCGTGTGTTTCTCTGGGTGCATACAGATCTGGTGTTCTAACATCCGTCAAACCTTCCTGAGCAAGGTTAGATGAATGTTAGAACACCTAATCGATGTGGTGTACTTGGAGAAATGCGGGGAGGTGCTGCCGAATTTTCCATAGACATCGGACTAAGCATGAATTATTCACTGTTTTATAAACATGTGCTTTTTTGAATGGGATAGGACCACTACCTGTTCAAGAGTGGAGGGGAAATATGTAGACATGTTATAACATTCATGCATTCATATTTACATCGGCAATGTCTAATCACTGGTCATTATTGAAGGTGGTATACAGTACGATAATTCAGTCGTCATGTCAGTCGATCGAAGTTGGATGAAAAGGAAGAATGCTGAAGATTTTGAGTGTCGCGTTGACGAATTTCTCGACTTCGCTTATGCGCATCCTGCACATGTTGACCTTGATAAGATAAGGTGTCCGTGCGGTAGATGTGAGTTGTTGCACTGGAGAAAAAGAATTGAAGTAAAATGGCATCTTCGTCGGTACGGTTTTATGGGTGGATACACAAGGTGGACGCAGCACGACACAAGGTGGACACAGCACGGGGAAACGATAGTATTGTCGTCCAACCTGGCTAGTCAAACTGAAGTTAGGGAGGAGGCACGATATGATTTCCGAGATATGATTATGGATGCTGGGCATGCTAATGTTGACTGGGGTAACGACAGTCCACAACCGCCGAACGAGGGGGCTCATCAGTTTTATGAGTTGTTGAGAGCTGCGGAAGAGCCGCTGTGGGATGGAGCTCCGAAACACACACGGCTGTCTGCGGTTAGTAGGTTATTACAGTTGAAATCAGACCACGGGCTGAGTGAGAAAGGTTTTAACGAGTTTGTTACCTTCATCAAAGAAATACTGCCCGAAAGTGAAAAGCTACCGCCGTCGTACTATGACGCGAAGAAGATGATGAGGAAACTTGGGTTGAGCTATGACCGGATAGATGCGTGCAATAACGATTGTGTATTATTCTGGAAAGAGAATAAGGATTTGTCATTATGTCCAGTATGTGATCATTCGACGTACAAACCGGACAAAGGGAAGAAGAAAAACATTGCATGGAAGATATTACGATATTTCCCGGTCACACCACGGCTTCAGAGAATGTACTACTCCTCCAGTACGGCTGAACATATGAGGGCTCACCGTGAGACTCGCAGCAACGATGCCGATGTGCTGACACACCCAGCTGATGGAGAGGCGTGGAAGGAGTTTGACCGCAGGCATCCAGTCTTTGCTCAGGAAGTTCGGAATGTTAGACTTGGTCTGGCAACCGATGGGTTCAACCCTTTCGGTCAGTCTACCACGCCTTACTCCTGTTGGCCTGTTATTATTGTCCCTTACAACCTTCCACCAGGCATGTGCATGAAGAAGCCGTATATGTTCTTGTCGTTGCTTATTCCGGGGCCGAAGAGTCCCGGTAAGGACATAGATGTGTATTTAAGGCCGTTGATTGATGAGTTAAAACAATTATGGAATCATGGAGTCGAAACATATGATGCATCCCTTAAACAAAATTTTCAGATGAGGGCTGCTTTGATGTGGACTATACATGATTTCCCCGCATTGGGAATGACGTGTGGCTGGAGCACACATGGGAAGCTAGCATGCCCTGCTTGTATGGGCGTGAACCCCGGTCATACGTTAAAGCACGGCGGAAAGGCCTCGTGGTTCGGATGTCACCGTAAGCTTTTGCCACCGGGCCATCAGTTTCGTAGGCAGAAGGATAAATTTGACGGGACAATCGAGCGTGAGGTTGTCACACTGGACTACCCATCTGGTGAAGAAGTACTCTCACACCTGGAGGCACTTGATACTGACATACCACACGGTAAGGGTGTGCCGGATCAGAAGATTGCAGGGTTCGGGAAAGAGCACAACTGGAGAAAATTTTGTATCTTCTGGGAGTTAGCCTACTGGAGGACGCTCGTTATCCGAAACAACATGGATGTGATGCATATTGAGAAGAACGTTTTTGATAATGTGTTCAACACAGTGATGAATGTCAAGGGCAAATCGAAAGATCACCTTAAAGCGAGAAGGGATCTACAACAGTTGGGTGTACGCCGTGAATTGCATCCTCGGACAGTCAGTGGGAGGACCATACTTCCGAAAGCACCTTACTGTCTAGACAAGAAACAAGTGGAGAAGGTCTGTCAGTGGGTTAAGAATTTGAAGCTTCCGGATGGGTTTGCGTCCAACATATCTCGTTGTTGCAATGTATCGGAATGCAAGTTCCAAGGGATGAAGAGTCACGACTGCCACGTATTCATGGAGAGATTCATTCCTATTGCCTTCCGGGGACTGTTGCCACGGGTTGTTTGCGAGACTTTGACTGAATTATCTCATTTCTTTCGAGATATATGCTCTTCTACGATCCGGGTGAGTAACATGGAAGTGCTTGAGAAGAACATTGTGGTGACGATTTGCAAGCTGGAGAAAATCTTCCCACCTTCGTTCTTTGATTCAATGGAGCATCTGCCTGTTCACTTGGCATATGAAGCTAAGATGGGTGGACCCGTGCAATATCGGTGGATGTATCCCTTCGAGAGGTAATCCTTAAATTGTTACAGTTGTTCGTTTACACTTAATGCGACATCTGTTATCATTGATATTCCACCTAACTCGATTCGCTAAACTTCTAGGTTCATGTTCCATTTAAAGAAAAAAGTCCGTAATAAGGCTCGGGTTGAGGGCTCAATTGCGGAGGCTTACGTAATGGAAGAACTTGTAAACTTTTGTAGTCAATATTTCGGGCCTGATGTTGGTACAAGGTTAAATCAACTAGGCCGAAATGATCCCGGAGCAAGCACAAATTTGGAAGGGCAATTGTCAATATTCAAGCAGTCAGGTAGTCCGTTCGGCCGAACGTATACTCGATGGCTAACAGATGAAGAGTACAGTGCTGCAACAATATATGCCCTTCTAAATTGCGATGAAGTTTCGGCATTCGTTGAGTAAGTTAAAGTCTTAATTCACTTACATTGTTGTACATAATTGAAAGTGTGTGTTAAGCGAGTTAAATACATATTGGTTTGCAGTGAGTTCGATGCGGAATCTTTAATCACTGATCCCGCTGGACTTGAATCTCATCGGAAATCACAATTTGTACAGTGGTTCAAAATCCGTGTAAGATTATTTACGAAATTATATTATGTGTTATATACAGTTCTGTGGCCAATTAGTATACTGATTTATCCTTAATTTTTACCGTCATCTACAATAGGTTCAGTCAATGGATAGACCAGTGGCCTCCTGCTTGAAATTACTAGCCGAAGGCCCTAACAAACAAACATCCTGTTACGGAGGCTATATCATCAACGGGTTTAGGTTTAACGTAAAAGATGATGACCGAACAAAACAAACCCAAAACAGTGGAGTCTTGGTCAACGGCGACTGTTATGCCGAGAATTGCATGGATTTTTACGGAGAGCTAGATGAGATTGTTGAGCTAACATATCTGGGTTCCCAAAACCGCCTGGTAATGTTCAAGTGTACGTGGTTCGATGTCACATGCAGTAGAGGAATCCGTGTTAGCTCTCAAGGGATTGTAGATGTCAATGTCAAGTCAAGACTTGCATCAGACGAGCCCTTTGTGTTTGCTAGTCAAGCTGTACAAGTCTTTTACGCGGAGGACGTCGCCAATCCCAAATCTCATTGGTATACAACTATCAAGTCCAAGAAATTGCCCGTGACATATGACAGTGAGCTAGACTCCTTTCAAGCCGACCAACCACGTGTCTTGTTCCCTGTTGAGGTCAACAACGAGGAGGACGATCTTCCTCTTCCAACAACACTTCTTGTGGGAGAAGAAGTCGTAGATGATGACGCGGAAGATGTTGAAAGTGTTGGAGATGATGTGACCGAGTCTACTGATGAAGAGGATGAATTAGAAGATGAAGAGGACGACGAGTCCCACGAAGAAGAGGGCGACGAGGAAAGTGATGAAGATGATTCGCAAACTGAAAATGATTGACTTGTAATGTTGTAACATCACGGGAAAAATGTAGTAACATTTTAGAACTTGGTGC
>JAVXUO010002526.1:0-17621 GCA_033065855.1 Escallonia rubra | reverse complement strand
AATTATTTATGATGTCATTCACTTTGTTGTTTGAGACGGATCTTGGCTTATTGAAGAACTTGAACTCGTTATCTTAATTTTCCTTAATTCTTGACGAGGTAGGAAAAACCATATTCGGTAGTTAGTCTGTAACACCGATATAGATCATGGTGACGCTGAAAGGTCATAGATTATGGGCCATTGATTGCATCAGGATAAGAAACCTCTGTATTGTTTATTCAATTCAACCGACCACTAAATTGTAGTAATTGAACCATAATTGAACCCTAATTAAATCCTAAATTGAATGCCCTAATTGAATCGAACCCTAAATTAAACTAATTGAACCCCTAATTAAACCCTAAATTGATTGCCCCAATCTAACCGAACCCTAATTGAACCCTAAATTGAATGCCTCAAATCAACCGAACCCTAAATTGAATCAATAGAACCCCCTAATTGAACCCTAAATTGAAGTAATTGAACCCTAAATTGAATGCCCTAATTGAATCGAACCCTAAATTAAACTAATTGAACCCCTAATTAAACCCTAAATTGATTGCCCCAATCTAACCGAACCCTAATTGAACCCTAAATTGAATGCCCTAATCCAACCGAACCCTAAATTGAACTAATTGAACCCTAAATTGAATGCCTCAAATCAACCAAACCCTAAATTGAATCAATAGAGCCTCCTAATTGAACCCTAAATTGAAGTAATTGAATCCTAAATTGAATGCCCTAATTGAATCGAACCCTAAATTAAACTAATTGAACCCCTAATTAAACCCTAAATTGATTGCCCCAATCTAACCGAACCCTAATTGAACCCTAAATTGAATGCCTCAAATCAACCGAACCCTAAATTGAATCAATAGAACCCCCTAATTGAACCCTAAATTGAAGTAATTGAACCCTAAATTGAATGCCCTAATTGAATCGAACCCTAAATTAAACTAATTGAACCCCTAATTAAACCCTAAATTGATTGCCCCAATCTAACCGAACCCTAATTGAACCCTAAATTGAATGCCCTAATCCAACCGAACCCTAAATTGAACTAATTGAACCCTAAATTGAATGCCTCAAATCAACTGAACCCTAAATTGAATCAATAGAACCCCCTAATTGAACCCTAAATTGAAGTAATTGAACCCTAAATTGAACCCTAAATTGAATGCCCTAATCGAACCGAACCCTAAATGAAACTAATTGAACCCTAAATTGAATGCCCTAATACAATCGAACCCTAAATTGAAATAATTCAAGCGCATCGGATATGTGAATTTTGAACATTTTTTCCCATTTGAACATTGATCATTTGTTTGATAATTTTAGGTTGTTAATTGTGCGTTTTAGAATTGTGATTATTGATCGATGATTTTAGGTTATTAGCTGTGCATTTGAAGTAATTGCGATTATTAATTGATGATTTTAGGTTGTTAATTGATGATTTTAGATTGTTAATTGTGCATTGAGCATTTGAGATATTGAGATTATTGACGGAGGATGGGACCCAATTGGATTGAATGTGTGATTTTTGTTAATTTTTATTGCATTGAGCATTTGAGAATTGAGAATTGAGATTGTTGACGGAGGATGGGACCCAATTGGATTGAGATACCTGTTAGTTAGCGCAGACACGGACACCACGTCTGATCGACGGTGTCCGACATTTAAAAAACAAATTAACGTATGCCGATGTGTCTGGAGGTGCGTGTCGGTGTCCGACGCCGTCGGACACGCGTCGGTATGTGTCGGACACGTGTCCAGAGGTGTCAGACACGTATCGGACACCATATCGACACCCTATATGAGGTCTCAGAATTGAGGTTGTTGACGGAGGATGAGACCCAATTCGATTGAGATACATGTTAGTTAGCGCAGACACGGACACCACGTATGATCGATGGTGTCCAGCATTTAAAAAACAAATTAACGTATGCTGATGTGTCTGGAGGTGCGTGTCGGTGGGCGTCTGGACACGTGTCCGACGCCGTGATGTGTCTGGAGGTGCGTGTCGGTGGGCGTCTGGACACGTGTCCGACGCCGTCGGACACGTGTCCAGAGGCGTCGGACACGCGTCGGTATGTGTCGGACACGTGTCCGGAGGTGTCAGACACGTATCGGACACCATATCGACACCCTATATGAGGTCTCAGAATTGAGGTTGTTGACGGAGGATGAGACCCAATTGGATTGAGATACATGTTAGTTAGCGCAGACACGGACACCCTAATTAGTCATAATCAACCCTAATTAGCTATAATTATCCGAAACTAGCCCTCATTAACATTAATTAGCCCTAACATAACCCAATTAAGCCTAATTAGCCCTAATTAGGACTAATCAGCACTACTCGGCACAATTAAACCCTAATTAGGACTACATAACTCTAATTAGTCCTAATCAACCCTAGTCAGCTATAATTATCCGAAACTATCCCTCATTAACATTAATTAGCCCTAACATAACCCAATTAAGCCCAATTAGCCCTAATTAGGACTAATCATCACTACTCGGCACAATTAAACCCTAATTAGGACTAAATAACCCTAATTAGTCCTAATCAACCCTAATCAGCTATAATTAATAATCATAATTAACCCAGTTAGCCCTAATTAGCCCTTGTACATCTCATAATTACTCCATGGCCCAGAGATGGTTCAATTACTCGTTGTTTACAAACCCTGCCTTCTTTATATTAATTGTTGTTTTGAGAAGTCCATTGGCAACGAGATGGTTCAACTCGTTGCCAACGAGTTCTATTTAATGTGGAATTGATAACATATGCAACGATCATTCTGCAGTTTTGATATTTCGGAAAGATTCTTGCATATCTTATCAATTTCTGAACACATGCATGCATAGAAACCCTTAGTTCCCGTTCAAAGGTACTCATTACAAAGTAATGCCTTGTAATGAGCCTTTGGATGTCCAGTTTGGACAGTTTGGAAAAGCTAATTGTTTATAAAACAGTATTTTGACTCATGCTTTATGTTCTATGTCGTGGATATTTGGTACACGTTCTCGTGTGTTTCTCCGGGTGCATACAGATCTGGTGTTCTAACATCCGTCAAACCTTCCTGAGCAAGGTTAGATGAATGTTAGAACACCTAATCGATGTGGTGTACTTGGAGAAATGCGGGGAGGTGCTGCCGAATTTTCCACAGACATCGGACTAAGCATGAGTTATTCACTGTTTTATAAACATGTGCTTTTCTGAATGGGATAGGACCACTACCTGTTCAAGAGTGGAGGGGAAATATGTAGACATGTTGTAACATTCATGCATTCATATTTACATCGGCAATGCCTAATCACTGGTCATTATTGAAGGTGGTATACAGTACGATAATTCAGTCGTCATGTCAGTCGATCGAAGTTGGATGAAAAGGAAGAATGCTGAAGATTTTGAGTGTCGCGTTGACGAATTTCTCGACTTCGCTTATGCGCATCCTGCACATGTTGACCTTGATAAGATAAGGTGTCCGTGCGGTAGATGTGAGTTGTTGCACTGGAGAAAAAGAATTGAAGTAAAATGGCATCTTCGTCGGTACGGTTTTATGGGTGGATACACAAGGTGGACGCAGCACGGGGAAACGATAGTATTGTCGTCCAACCTGGCTAGTCAAACTGAAGTTAGGGAGGAGGCACGATATGATTTCCGAGATATGATTATGGATGCTGGGCATGCTAATGTTGACTGGGGTAACGACAGTCCACAACCGCCGAACGAGGGGGCTCATCAGTTTTATGAGTTGTTGAGAGCTGCGGAAGAGCCGCTGTGGGATGGAGCTCCGAAACACACACGGCTGTCTGCGGTTAGTAGGTTATTACAGTTGAAATCAGACCACGGGCTGAGTGAGAAAGGTTTTAACGAGTTTGTTACCTTCATCAAAGAAATACTGCCCGAAAGTGAAAAGCTACCGCCGTCGTACTATGACGCGAAGAAGATGATGAGGAAACTTGGGTTGAGCTATGACCGGATAGATGCGTGCAATAACGATTGTGTATTATTCTGGAAAGAGAATAAGGATTTGTCATTATGTCCAGTATGTGATCATTCGAGGTACAAACCGGACAAAGGGAAGAAGAAAAACATTGCATGGAAGATATTGCGATATTTCCCGGTCACACCACGGCTTCAGAGAATGTACTACTCCTCCAGTACGGCTGAACATATGAGGGCTCACCGTGAGACTCGCAGCAACGATGCCGATGTGCTGACACACCCAGCTGATGGAGAGGCGTGGAAGGAGTTTGACCGCAGGCATCCAGTCTTTGCTCAGGAAGTTCGGAATGTTAGACTTGGTCTGGCAACCGATGGGTTCAACCCTTTCGGTCAGTCTACCACGCCTTACTCCTGTTGGCCTGTTATTATTGTCCCTTACAACCTTCCACCAGGCATGTGCATGAAGAAGCCGTATATGTTCTTGTCGTTGCTTATTCCGGGGCCGAAGAGTCCCGGTAAGGACATAGATGTGTATTTAAGGCCGTTGATTGATGAGTTAAAACAGTTATGGAATCATGGAGTCGAAACATATGATGCATCCCTTAAACAAAATTTTCAGATGAGGGCTGCTTTGATGTGGACTATACATGATTTCCCCGCATTGGGAATGACGTGTGGCTGGAGCACACATGGGAAGCTAGCATGCCCTGCTTGTATGGGCGTGAACCCCGGTCATACGTTAAAGCACGGCGGAAAGGCCTCGTGGTTCGGATGTCACCGTAAGCTTTTGCCACCGGGCCATCAGTTTCGTAGGCAGAAGGATAAATTTGACGGGACAATCGAGCGTGAGGTTGTCACACTGGACTACCCATCTGGTGAAGAAGTACTCTCACACCTGGAGGCACTTGATACTGACATACCACACGGTAAGGGTGTGCCGGATCAGAAGATTGCAGGGTTCGGGAAAGAGCACAACTGGAGAAAATTTTGTATCTTCTGGGAGTTAGCCTACTGGAGGACGCTCGTTATCCGAAACAACATGGATGTGATGCATATTGAGAAGAACGTTTTTGATAATGTGTTCAACACAGTGATGAATGTCAAGGGCAAATCGAAAGATCACCTTAAAGCGAGAAGGGATCTACAACAGTTGGGTGTACGCCGTGAATTGCATCCTCGGACAGTCAGTGGGAGGACCATACTTCCGAAAGCACCTTACTGTCTAGACAAGAAACAAGTGGAGAAGGTCTGTCAGTGGGTTAAGAATTTGAAGCTTCCGGATGGGTTTGCGTCCAACATATCTCGTTGTTGCAATGTATCGGAATGCAAGTTCCAAGGGATGAAGAGTCACGACTGCCACGTATTCATGGAGAGATTCATTCCTATTGCCTTCCGGGGACTGTTGCCACGGGTTGTTTGCGAGACTTTGACTGAATTATCTCATTTCTTTCGAGATATATGCTCTTCTACGATCCGGGTGAGTAACATGGAAGTGCTTGAGAAGAACATTGTGGTGACGATTTGCAAGCTGGAGAAAATCTTCCCACCTTCGTTCTTTGATTCAATGGAGCATCTGCCTGTTCACTTGGCATATGAAGCTAAGATGGGTGGACCCGTGCAATATCGGTGGATGTATCCCTTCGAGAGGTAATCCTTAAATTGTTACAGTTGTTCGTTTACACTTAATGCGACATCTGTTATCATTGATATTCCACCTAACTCGATTCGCTAAACTTCTAGGTTCATGTTCCATTTAAAGAAAAAAGTCCGTAATAAGGCTCGGGTTGAGGGCTCAATTGCGGAGGCTTACGTAATGGAAGAACTTGTAAACTTTTGTAGTCAATATTTCGGGCCTGATGTTGGTACAAGGTTAAATCAACTAGGCCGAAATGATCCCGGAGCAAGCACAAATTTGGAAGGGCAATTGTCAATATTCAAGCAGTCAGGTAGTCCGTTCGGCCGAACGTATACTCGATGGCTAACAGATGAAGAGTACAGTGCTGCAACAATATATGCCCTTCTAAATTGCGATGAAGTTTCGGCATTCGTTGAGTAAGTTAAAGTCTTAATTCACTTACATTGCTGTACATAATTGAAAGTGTGTGTTAAGCGAGTTAAATGCATATTGGTTTGCAGTGAGTTCGATGCGGAATCTTTAATCACTGATCCCGCTGGACTTGAATCTCATCGGAAATCACAATTTGTACAGTGGTTCAAAATCCGTGTAAGATTATTTAACGAAATTATATTATGTGTTATATACAGTTCTGTGGCCAATTAGTATACTGATTTATCCTTAATTTTTACCGTCATCTACAATAGGTTCAGTCAATGGATAGACCAGTGGCCTCCTGCTTGAAATTACTAGCCGAAGGCCCTAACAAACAAACATCCTGTTACGGAGGCTATATCATCAACGGGTTTAGGTTTAACGTAAAAGATGATGACCGAACAAAACAAACCCAAAACAGTGGAGTCTTGGTCAACGGCGACTGTTATGCCGAGAATTGCATGGATTTTTACGGAGAGCTAGATGAGATTGTTGAGCTAACATATCTGGGTTCCCAAAACCGCCTGGTAATGTTCAAGTGTACGTGGTTCGATGTCACATGCAGTAGAGGAATCCGTGTTAGCTCTCAAGGGATTGTAGATGTCAATGTCAAGTCAAGACTTGCATCAGACGAGCCCTTTGTGTTTGCTAGTCAAGCTGTACAAGTCTTTTACGCGGAGGACGTCGCCAATCCCAAATCTCATTGGTATACAACTATCAAGTCCAAGAAATTGCCCGTGACATATGACAGTGAGCTAGACTCCTTTCAAGCCGACCAACCACGTGTCTTGTTCCCTGTTGAGGTCAACAACGAGGAGGACGATCTTCCTCTTCCAACAACACTTCTTGTGGGAGAAGAAGTCGTAGATGATGACGCGGAAGATGTTGAAAGTGTTGGAGATGATGTGACCGAGTCTACTGATGAAGAGGATGAATTAGAAGATGAAGAGGACGACGAGTCCCACGAAGAAGAGGGCGACGAGGAAAGTGATGAAGATGATTCGCAAACTGAAAATGATTGACTTGTAATGTTGTAACATCACGGGAAAAATGTAGTAACATTTTAGAACTTGGTGTTTATTGATGTGTTTTTGCACATCCGTTCATATATATATATATATAGTGCCGATGATGATTTATGCCTAAATTATTGTTTTTCACGTGTTAATGTCTTTGTATATAATCTATATGAAGTCAGATATGGATAGGATACGGGCTATTCGTGGCCGGGCTGGACGCCGAGCTGCTTCCTCCCCGGTTAGTCCCACCTCGTCATTGCCTACTGATGACGAGGCACAGAGTGATCGCGGACAGCCATCGGGGGCCCAGCCCCAGCCGTCGCCGTCACCGTCGCCCCAGCCCCAGCCATCGCCGTCGCCCCAGCCCCAGCTCGAGCCGTCGCCCCAGCCCGACGCAGATTCATCCCACACGCGCGTGCATTCTCCATCTTCCGTGGGTTCTACCTCAGGTATAGTTGATAACGGTGTTTCGTACATTTTCGCTAGCCTTATATTTGAACTGTATTAATGTCTGTGTTTTGTAGGATCTCGACGAGGCCGTGGTCCGACACGCGGGGTACGCATCGACCCCCAGCGTAAACAGAGAGTTACGCTCACGCAGGAGGGCCTGTAAGTACTAAAAATATCACCTCATGCCTTATGTTTAAAATTTTTGGGTGTTAATTTATATTTGAACTGTATTAATTAATTTAATTACTTCTTTGGCAGGATCCTGGAGAATATGGCGAGGACGAAGATCGGCGTTCTTGTGAAGGGCCGATTCTTCGAGCCACGCCTGTACTGGAAGGACTGGGATGCCGCTGCGAGGGAGGCCCTATGGGAGGAGTGGCTGGTACGGTGAAGTATTTTTTTCAGCGTTAGTAAATGTTAAATTACAGTTTGTTTTATGTTGTTAATTTGTGTTATTGAATGCATTACAGGAGGGGTTCACGTTTGACACGCCTGAGCAGCAGGTACTGGGGCAGCAGGCTTTCTTTGCCTACATCGGCAAGAATTACCGCCGATGGCTCCACGATGCACGGGACCGGGCGAAGAAGGTGCTGCCCGCGGGTGCCCCGATGACGGACATGACGAAATATCCCCCACATTGGATATCTCACCGTGTATGGGGGGAGATGATAGATCGGTGGGCTGCGGATCCAGGTTGGGACGCCAAGAGTAAGAGCGGGGCTGAGAACAGACAGAACAGAGATCCGACGCACACGGGGGGGTCGGTGCCACACGACATCGTCCGACACATGAACGCGGTCGAGCACCCGGATCTAGAGGAGGATGAGGTCATAGCTCTGACCTATACTCAGACGCACGTGCGGAAGAAGGACAAGGACGAGACGCACCAGGCGGGCGACTATATTTCAGATATTGCCCGGCGGATCGATGTGAGTCAATTTATTTAAGTTAATGTTTTTTCTTTCTATCCTCAATGTCTGTTTCGTTAATTAATGCCCTAACATATCGTTAAACCACTATTTTTGCAGGCCTCGTATGAACAGCTAAGGGGGTCCGAGCAGCAGTCCGGACAGCCATCAGCGTCCACTAGTACGGCTGCGAGTACTGGGGGGTTGAAGCGATGGCTGGATACGCCGGAGGTCGTGAATCGGCCGAAAGGCCGCATACGCGGCCTGCCTAGCACGACTCCTCGTGCCGTGATAGGAGCGTCCTCACCCCCTGCTGCCCCTCCACAGACACCGGCTCCTCGGCCTCAGTTGGACGACGAGGAGATCCAGCGCATTGCTACAGTGGTGTGCCGGATGATCAGGGAGCAGGGCACTGCTGGACCAGCCGCCCCGGCCCCGGATCAGCAGGATCCAGATCCGGGACTCGGGAACCCCTGATGAGCCCCTTCCCGTGCCCGTTCCTAGCTTCCCCCCCCCCCCGCCCCCCGCGCCCGGCTTGTACTCTTCTCCCCTCTCCTAACCGGCTATATCCGGTTCCCGGCTTGTACATGTATGAGTTTTTTTTATAATTGATTATATATATTTCTTTCTGTATTGATTATTGCGCGTTATTGTTGAGAATTGAAAATTGTATTACAGGTCTAGGTAATTGAAAAATAAAAAAAATTCAAAAAAAAAATTGACTTTTGGCGACGGATTTATTCCGTCGCTAAAGTATTCCTTTCAATCAGTTATTTAGCGACGGAATATTCCGTCGCTAAATAAGTTTTCTAGCGACGGAATATTCCGTCGCTAAAATATTTAATCCGTCGCTAATTGGACAAAAAAGAAAATAAATTAAAATTCTAAAAATATAATTAGCGACGGAATATCCGTCGCTAATGAAAAATAAATCCGTCGGTAAAAATCACATATTTAGCGACGGATTTAAAAATTCCGTCGCTAAACTATTAGTGACGGGCTTTTATACGAGGGATATTTAGCGACGGTGAATCCGTCGCTAATTATTTTAGCGACGGATTTTGGGCTTTTAGCGACGGATTTCCCCGTCGCTAAAAGCCTGTTTTCTTGTAGTGGTAGTGGGTAGAATGCAAAATGGCTTCTATCATTTAGAACCAACGAGGGCGGGAAAGGCATTTCTGTCAAAAGAACATAACACCATGGATTTGTGGCACCGTCGTTTAAGGCATCTACCAAAGAACTGTAGCTCGCTGGTTTCCAACTTACCTATAAAAATCAATTCACCAAAACCCTTAGTTTGTGATTGTTGCAAGGCCAGACAAAGTGAATTGCCTTTTCCACATAGCAAATATTAACCGATGCACAACTTTGATTTAGCACATTATGATATTTGGGGTCCATATCGCACTAAATCTCATTCTGGGTCACATTATTTCCTCACAATTGTTGATGATCATAGTCTAGCCACATGCGTCTTTCTCATGAAATTCAAGTCCGAAACCAGACATTATCTCTAGATTTTTTCAACTGGGTTAAGATACAATTTAACACCAAAATCAAGGTTTTTAGAACTGATAACGATCTTGAAATTGGACATCGTGAATTACTAAATCATTATTTTGAGAATGGAATGGACATATGAATAAGTTGCATAGAAACACCACAACAGAATAGAGTGGTGGGGCGAAAGCACAGACATCGCTTAGAGGTAACTAGAGCTTTATGATTCCAGGCCAAACTTCTAGTCAAATTTTAGGGGGAATGCTTAATCAACCGTATGCCATTTTCTATGCTACAAAATCGGACACCTTATGAAGTCTTGTTTGGTAAGGTACCTGACTATAATCATTTGCAGACTTTTGAATGTCTTTGTTACGGGCACATAAATAGCAAGCCACACGATAAGCTCGTCGCTCGAAGTAAGCCTGGCATTTTTGTTGGTTATCCCAATGGACAGAAAGGGTATATGATTTATGATTTGGACATCAAAGTGATTTACAGTTCACGAGATGTTCAATTCATTTTCCAGTTGATTGGGAGTGTCAAGCAACTAGCCATGCACCTATAAATCGGTTCACCCGTGTACCTAGTGAATCAACCCAGACCAGTGGTGTGCCAACTAGATCAATCTCACCCCACAATGTGGACCTCGAACCCCTATCTCTTGGATCATCCTCACCCCAAGACCAAATGCCCTTGGATCAAGCACCAGGATATTTCTTATTCCAAATTTTTTAGGACTCACACTGCATTTTTAGCGCCCATCTCTTCGGTCAATAAACCCAAATATTTTTTCTCAGGCAGTGAAACATGCTCATTAGAGGGATGCCACAGCCAAGATCTCTGCTTTGGAAGCTAATAACCCTTGGACACTTGTGCCATTACCATCTGGGAAATGTGCCATTGATTCTAAGTGGGTATACAAAGTCAAATTCCACCCAGATGACACTGTGGAGAGATACAAAGCGCGGGGCTAAGGGATACACCCAGATTGAATGTCTAAATTTTAATGAAACATTTGCACCGGTTGCCAAACTAGTTACGGTCTGGTGTCTTCTTGCCATTCCTTCAATAAAGAAATGGGAACTCCATCAGTTGGATGTCAACAACGCGTTTTTGGATTGCAATTTAGAAAATTAAATATACATAAAGATTGCTCAAGGTTTTTCTAAACAGGGGGAGAATCGTGTGTGTCGTCTTCAAAAGTCTCTCTATGGGCTTCGTCAGACTTCACACAATTGGTATCACAAGTTTACTCGATCCTTACTTGCAGTAGATTTTATTCAATCTCAATCTGATCATTCTTTATTCACATTCACTCGTCAAGGATCTTTTCTTGCTTGTCCTGATTTATGTTGACGACGTGATTGTCACGGGGACTGATTCAGCTAAAATTGCTTAGCTAAAACGCTGCTTGAATACTAAATTCCATATTAAGGGATACTAAATTTTGCAGATCCAACACTGGGTATGTCATGTTTTTGGAATCTTCTCCCATTTCATGGCGCTCAAATAAACAATCCATAGTATCACATTCCAACGTTGAGGCAGAATACAAGGCAATGGCGATCACCGCAAATGAGATCATTTGGCTTCTTCGACTCCGCTCTGATTTAGGGGACTCTCATCCAAATCCAATTTCTTTATTTTGCGACAAACGTGCCGCATTAAACATTGTGGCCAACCCAGTGTTTCACGAGAGCACAAAGCACATTGAAATAGAATGTCATTTTGTTTGGCACCATATTCAATCCAAAGCTTTATTACCTCGACCGATTTTCTCTCAGTACCAACTTACAGACATTTTCACCAAGGCACTTGGTCATAAATGCTTCCACATTTTGCTGGGCAAGTTGGGCATTTCAATTATTCATGCTCCAACTTTAGGGGGAGTAAAGGAGAATCTCATATTCATGAAAACAAACAGTTGACTTTCAGGAAATTTTAGCTTGATTTTAGGATCTAAATTGATTGCTATATTTTATATAAATGCATGCTTTGCCATTTGGTAAACACACACAAATGAATACAATTCTTCATTTCTTTAAAAAGTACTTTTAAACCAAGTAAAAATTTCATGGTTCTTAATATTCTAATCCTTCAATCGCCTCGATAAATTCATCAATTTCCATCTTTTCACCTTGACTTGGCTCATAAACATCATCAACCACTATACGTCAAACTTTTTTTTACCTTTTTTTACCTTGAGAAAGATAGGCATGTCTTGTCCCTAAGAATTATTGTACCCATTTAAAGTGGTCTCGATTAGTTGAGTAGCATTAAATTTCTCAATCGTGAGGGGAAGATTACAAATATAACAGTTTACTATGAAAATCAAGTAACACACAGATAGATTTAACACCACGGTCCAAAGAATGGGGGGGGGGGGGGGAAGCAAGAAATGATCAGAACTAGTCAAAAAGTAGTAAAAACTGTTGAACTAGATAAGTTGAATTCAGCTTAAACGGCTAAAAGACGGTGAGAAAAGGCTCAGAAATGTTAGGAGCAGCTATGGGCGATGATAGGCGAGGCGATACGAATTTACAATGTACTGTGCAACTTGCTGTGCGGAATCATGCGAATCTAAGAGCTTCCTCATGGAGAACTTTACGCGGCACTTAAAAGCAGATGTACCCCCTTTTTTACGTGGCTGACATTATAGCATTCATCTTATGTATAATCTATAGAGTCGTGACAAGAAAAGAAGCCGTGAACACTGAACAACGAGAAAATATAACCACTGATATTGTGTTAAGTAACAAGGGTATTTAAGACGTGGGATAGAGATGTCAATGGGCCGGGCTTGGGCTGGCCCAGCCCAAGCCCAACGGGCCTACAACGAAAACAAGACGGGGGCCGGGCCTAATGACTGAAAAACGGGTCGGGCCCGTGCCTGAAATCTGGATATATGGGCCCAGTCCAAGCCCTAGCCCTAGGCCCAATATTTAGGGTCGGGCTTGGGCCGGGCCTGGGACAATATATATATATTTTGTTCCCAACTCCTTGTTATTTATTTACGTCGATGGCCAACAAGAATACATCAAATTAATTGGTTAAGATTGATACATGTTAATTTGGTATAATATTGACAAGTTTTTTTTGGCCTATTAACATTATAATTTATAAGTAGCATTTTTCAGAAGTTTCAATTCTAATCAGTTTCTTTCAAATTTATACAATTAGTTTAATTTGGTGTAAAGTTTTAGCATATATTTTGAAATCCTAATCAGTTTATTTCAAATTTATAGTATTAAGCTTTACTTTTTCACTAAAGTTGAATTTTTGTTATTATAATGTACCACTAAAAACTAGTTGGAATTTACAAGAATTTAAATTTGGAGTATAGTTATTAATTCCCTAGACGATCTTAAGTAATAAGTATAAATTTTGACTAACAGTTTTTCTCTCTACTTGGTCTCATATACAAAATTTTATTCTATATATATGACTATCATATGTATATAGGATGGTTATGAGTGAGTATAAAAGAACCTATGATATTAATATATTGTGTTTGTCAGAAAATAAGAAGTAAGTGAGGCTAGAATTTATGAATGTACGTAAATTATTAACGTCCATACAGACAGAAAATTAAGGATCCAATATTAATAGACAAATGGCATGTGAATTGCATATTTTTATTTGGAATTGAAACTTTAGATAGCAAGAGGAGTAGAGTGGAGCAGCCCAGAAAAGGGCCAAATTTTGGGCTTTTTTGGGCCGGGCCTAGCTCGGGCCATTTTTTGTGAAACATTGGCCTGGTCCAAGGCCTTTTATTTTTGGGCCTGCACTGTTCATTACAGGGCGGGCCCAGGCCTGGCTTTTTTTGGGCCGGGCCGCAGGCCACCCGGCCCATTTGACATCTCTAACGTGGGACGCGTATGTAGCAGCATAAAAACCTGAACCATTGTTTACTAAAAATTTGAAATTCCAACTTTTTGTGAAAAGTTTCAAAAGGCCATCCACGCTTATCCGTCCACGGTTATTTTTTACTACGATTAAGATAAACTTTCATTTCTCTTCACATTTTGTTTCCCTCCTTTAGATCTTTTTCTCGTCTCGTCGATTTATTCCAATAACCATATGCATTGTTGCACCATTTCTGACCGTAAGCTCCACCAACCACAGTTGCCTGATGTTTTTTTTCCCTGAGAAAATTCAAGAATATATACCATAATATATTTTGAGACCGAATATACATGAACCAAAAGGTAAAAGACAAACAAAATAGAAGACATCCCCATCCAAGTGACTAACCAAAAGAAAAAAGAAAGATATATTAACCAGCTAATAAAAAGCTACAGACAAGATAAAACCTACTAAAACAGGACAACAGTTAACTAAGACCAGATAAATACTAAAAATAAAAATTAATCAAAAGACCACCAGCTCTCTGACAGCCACTACTCAATCTCCAGACATGTGCCCGTCATGCAAGTTGCCTCGATACCCGTGCTTCCTCTCCGCCGTCGAAAAACTCCACCTTCTCCGGCCATCTCACTGCTGCCTAAACCCAAAGGATATCAAAGCAAAACATGATCAAAAGCCCAGCTCCACGTAACCAGATTACCGTCAAATAACTCACTATGGGCCAGACAACTCTCAAAGCACAATCCAAAACCACCGTACTCATCACCTGCCAAACCAACCTAACGACCGACCTGCAATGCAGAAAATCCCACCTCCATCACTTGCAAAACAACCTACCTTTCTAGATTAAGGGGGAAGGGGGAGCAACTAGGGGGTAGGGAAAAAATAAACCCCTGTAGAAAATACCATGACCTAGACTCTCCAACCCACGACAGCGCGACAAACCCTGACGGCAAAATCACAAACCCCGACTGCAAAATGATCGTCACCCGGAGCCACCACAACCCAATCGCGGAAAATCAGAGCACCCCACGACCACAATAGCTTACCCTTTCTCAATCTCCAACCAAATTCCGGCGCCGGAAAGCTTGTCACACATCTAATAAAAAAATCCGACATGGTGACGACACTCATCCAGCTCTCCGCAACCACCCAGATCCCGCATAAAACCCTAATTAAATACCATCTAATCTACCACATCCCCACCGGTCGGGAAAAGCGGCGGTGGTGACTGAAATGGATTTGGAAGAGACGGAGTTTTTGGAAGAGGGGTTTCGTACTTGTCGTCTCTCGCATGACACTTGACAATTTATATCGACAGCGTGTATCGATCTCACAGCTGCCCGATGTAACCCACCACGAGTCATGCGTTGCAACCCACTACAAAGGATGTTCATGCTTCAAAAGAGTTGAAAGGATTCGTCGTATGGAGTACCGATTGGGTGCGCTTTTTGCTAAAATTTGCTGCAAAAACATTAATAAAAAACCTTATAAAGAAATGTGGCCTGTAGCTTATCAAAGAAAAGTAAGAGAAATGCGGTACGTAAACTAACGCCCTAGAGGTGCTCGATTATACGGCCAGCTGGATTTGTCTATGGAGCAACATTTGTGGTGGTTTCTGGCTGCATAGACACATGATCAAAAATTCTGTTTATATATTTTTGGCAGCTTACCTTGGAATTGTTTGCTTCCTTCTACCCTCGTTGCTGGCATGATGAAGGAAATTATAACGACTTGAAAAAATGCTTCTCTTTAAAGGGCCAGTTTCTGCTTCTTCAAGTGTTGAGAAGAAATCAGCAGAAATTGCATTGGCTCGATTATGAAACTAACAAAGAGACGATGATATCGCATGTCGGATGCGGGTTAGTATGAGATTGTACTTATAAGACATTACCTATGATCTTAGAATTAATTACTTGGTTAACACTTTTAAGAAAGGTACCGGTTTGTGGTGGGCCAGTGAACCGGATCTTTATAGAGATTGTTTTTCCACCAAAAAAAAAAAAGAGATTGCTGAGATTACGAGCTTCATAATTCTTCCTCGTTCCTAACTTTATCCATGAGAGTTGAAGATGATAAAGTTCTCATCTATATTTGGAAGATGGCTATGATTGTAATCTTTGTTGTACTTAACTTACGTTGTTTATGATTGTTCAGTTAGAGATTGAGAGTGATGGTGGCGAATGAAAGGGATAGAGCTTGCTTTCTGTGCGTAGTATTAATTTGGGAAGACGGAACAGCAATAAAAGAAAAAGGGGGAAAAGGAAAAAAGGAAATAAAGAATAAATAGATAGCAACGAAGTTGGCAAACGTGAGGTGAGGCAAAGGGAGACAACAAAGGGCAGGGTAAAAGAAAGATATTTATGTCTGTATTTATAAGTTCTTGGCATCCACCTACGCGGGTGAGTTTTTTTTTTTTTTTGGGTTAATTTTCAGAATTGCATTGATATCAAAGGGAAAAGACAAAGTAGTATTACATAATACAGTCCTGGTAGGGTTCACCCTACTACAGCAAAATACATTCCACTACTGCAAAATACATAAGCTGAAATTACCATGATGAAGCAACCAAAATAACTCCTATTATTTATAGACTAAATAATGCACAGCCTAGCAAGTTCACATCGGTGAGTCCTCTCGTCCGCATCATAAGACTAGAAGGCACTCCAGCTTTGTAGAAGAGTTTGCCAATCTTGCAGTCTTCGCAAACAGTTTGACTTATGTATGGATGTCAGGATCATCAGTGGTTATGCTGTACATGTCAAAAGATGAGCAAAGTTAGCATATATCATACATAATAGGCTTCACCATGCGGGTGAACTTTTGTTAGTGGGTGCATAGTTATATGTTTCCCGTCGACAAGTTTTAATGGTACTATTATTGGAAATAAAGTTGAGATTAATTGAGGCAAGACAATTTTGAGCTCATGCGCGTGGGGACTGAAATCCAATGTTTCGTTTTATCAGAACGGGCTCTTTGCTTGGTTAGCTGCTAGGTTCTCTTGGCATGGTTTTGGTAGCCTTTTAATCTATCTTTACTGTTGGGCATGTAAATCCTTTGTTAGACTTTTATAGGATGCTTGGTAATTCTTAGAAACCCATCCTCTTGTACTTGAACGCTGTGACTTCTTCCCCTCCCCCCACACCATAAAATGCAGTTTTACTTTTAATCAAGGGAAAAAAATGGTTTCCAGAGGTATTTGAAGATCATTTTTTATTTGCAGAGAGAAGTGGAAAAAAGTTCTATATGAAAAACGCTATCCATTTATTTACTCGACGCAACTTGAAATTTACATATTCTGAATTGCTCCTGCTGTTTAGCTACATTATGAGCATATTTGGATTGACTCTTGAAAGAAAACCATAGATTAAATCATAATTAGCTTGGTGTTCGAATAAAAAGTATTAAAAGCAGCTTCAATGCGGCAAAATAACTAAAAATTTTAATGTTTGAATAAACTATGCTATGTTTTTATAATTTATAAGGATATTTTGGTACTTACTTGGTCAAACTTAGTTATGAAAAATGATTAATACTCATTTTTTTGAATTATGATGGAATATTCTTTTTAGCTTTTTAAAGTGACCTAATCAGACTCGTATGTTTACCAAACATGTATCAACCTGATTTAATCAAATCGATCATCTTAGAATTAACCCCAAACTATATGTCGTCAACCCTTTAGTTTCCAAAATTCGATTGATTAATCAAATTGATCATCTTAGAATTAATCCCAAAAAAGTTATGTGCATCGAGCCTTCTGTAACTTCCTCCCATTTCTTCCAAAGCATTTCAGGTGTAGAGTTTAGCTTTAGGGTATGCACACAAAGAGCGGCTTTAGGGTTGCGCACACCGACAAGTAGCTTTTTTCTTTTTGAGAAAACCAACAA